>JAVXUO010002306.1:0-23292 GCA_033065855.1 Escallonia rubra | reverse complement strand
TTCACAAAGGAATACATGGAGGAAGATTCTTAGCTTTACTGCTAAAAGTACGTGGAGCCTTTCTGACCAAGCTAGCATTTCAAATCATTTCTTTCTGTGAGAGTTGTACTTGTAACTCTAATGTTACATGTCTCTTTCATGTCTGATAAGAACTCCTGGTTGTTGTATTGTTGCGCCCTTGTTCATGACGCGCGGGTTAAAACTAGTTTGAAGAAGAAAAAAGGTCCTAACCAATGGGTTCACGGGGAAAAGAATTCAACATGGAAGATAGTCCTAATCTCCTAGGGAAATCAAAACTATATTGAGCCCCATCCTGCACAAATTTTGAGAGATAGAATTATAATGCTCTTTGTTCCCAACCCATTCTGGTCGCACCCAAAGGCCCACTACGGTCCCACTTTGCATGACACGTCCGCACAAGCAACATACATTTTCAACGCTCACAACCGGTCAAAGCATGCACACTCAAGTAACGTGACCAAGCCTCATGACACTTCGACCGTCGCACTTCGCCCGTCGCCCAACGACGCGCCATGACACTTGCCCAAGGAAGTTGGCCTTGGCCTCCCCCTTGGGGTCGGCCTCGGCCTTGGCCTCCCCCTTGGGGTCGGCCTCGGCCTTGGCCTTGCCCATGGGATCGGCCTCGGCCTCCCCCTTGTGGCTTAGCACCTTCACTTCTCTTCAAGAGACCTTGCATCCTTCGCGACGCCCTTCGCCCATCATCCGGACATCAACCTCGCGACGTCCGTCGTGCATCACCTTACGGACGTTCGTACATCAACCTCGCGACGTCCGTCGTGCATCACCTTACGGACGTTCGGACATCAACCTCGCGACGTCCGTCGTGCATCACCTTACGGACGTTCGTACATCAACCTCGCCACGTCGTCCCGGCAACAACCTCCCGACATCCGTTCGTACATCAACTTCACGACGTTCGTCGTCCGTCGTCCATTAACTTCGCGACCCCCGTCGCCCGGACACAACTCCGCGACCCCCGTCGCCCGGACACAACTTCGCGACCCCCGTCGCCCGGACACAACTCCGCGACCCCGTCGCCCAGACACAACTCCACGACGCTCATCATCCGTCGCCCGGACGTCGTCTTCATGACCCCCGTCACCGACGTCCGGGCGTCACACTCCAACACTTCGCCGCGCCCATGCGCCGCGCCGCTGATACAGCCGTGCCCCCAGGCTCTCTGTCACACTACCGTGCCCCCGGCACTATACGCACTATGTCGCGCCCATGCGCCACCATTGACACCAACGTGCCCCCGGCACCTTACGCACTCTGTCGCGCCCATGCGCCACCATTGACACAAACATGCCCCCGGCACCTTACGCACTTCGTCGCGCCCATGCGCCGCGCCATTGACATAGACGTGCTCCCGGCACCTTACTCACTTCATCGCGCCCATGCGCCACAATCATGTCATCATGCCCCCGGGCACCACACTCTTTCATCACACCATGCACACCTTGCCTTGGTCATGGAACATGCTTCAACCCACTCTCCGGAGTGTACATCATCCGCGGGGATAGGCGACTCCTCCGGGACACTATCTCTGCCAGGGAGCTCTTCAACTCCCCTTCCGCCAGGTAGACGGCTCCTCCGGGATGCTACCTCGGCCAGTCGGGTAGACGGCTCCTCCGGGATGCTACCTTGACATGCTCCGAGTGCTCCGGCATAAGGACTCACCCGCGGGGATAGGCGACTCCTCCGGGACACTATCTCTGCCAGGGAGCTCTTCAACTCCCCTTCCGCCAGGTAGACGGCTCCTCCGGGATGCTACCTCGGCCAGTCGGGTAGACGGCTCCTCCGGGATGCTACCTTGACATGCTCCGAGTGCTCCGGCACAAGGACTCACCCGCGGGGATAGGCGACTCCTCCGGGACACTATCTCTGCCAGGGAGCTCTTCAACTCCCCTTCCGCCAGGTAGACGGCTCCTCCGGGATGCTACCTCGGCCAGTCGGGTAGACGGCTCCTCCGGGATGCTACCTCGGCCAGTCGGGTAGACGGCTCCTCCGGGATGCTACCTTGACATGCTCCGAGTGCTCCGGCATAAGGACTCACCCGCGGGGATAGGCGACTCCTCCGGGACACTATCTCTGCCAGGGAGCTCTTCAACTCCCCTTCCGCCAGGTAGACGGCTCCTCCGGGATGCTACCTTGGCCGGCCGGGTAGACGGCTCCTCCGGGATGCTACCTTGGCCTGCGGAATAGACGACTCCTCCGGGACACTATCTCCGTCAGGGTGCCTGCGTGACTGGCCTACGTGCTCCGGCACTGGGGGCTTGCGTCGGCACCCCTAGGGACTATGACCCCCGGGTCACTCCGAGACGGGAGCAGGTCTTCGGAGGGCATCGCGCCTAGTTCACCTGGCAGTTGGGCGTCGGGTCTTCCCCACCGCTGCCAGGCCTGTGGGACTCCGCAAGGGCTTGGATTGGAGGCTAGATCAAGGGGGTTCTCTGGCCACACCGATGCGGTGGGAGCCAGTCTTTCCAGACAGACAGAGCGACGCTGTGAGGAGCAGGCCGGTTGAATATGCGATCTGACAGTCCATGGAGCACCGGCACCCGTGGACCCCCCGGTGACGTGTCACTCCCGGGGAGCGCCACGTGTCGGTTAATGACATCATCATCTCAATCTCTATAAATAGAGGTCTTGAGAATTCATTTGAAGAGTATAACGGATTTGGACTTCTTCTTTACTCTCACATTTTCACTTTCTCACTCTAGAATCCTAGAGAGAGAAACATACATGACCCTGACTTTGGACCTAAGCATCGGACTGTGACTGTCGTCGTATATTCATCCTGCGCTATCGCCCTCGCAGCACTGCCACCCTCAAGCTCTGTCTGGGAAGCCCTTGGTCTCTGCCCTTGTTCCACCCTTGCTGTGTCTCACATCAACATACTTGGAAGCTGACTCGGACTGCAGCCTTTGTGGCACCTCCACGTAAGTACGAACCCACTTTCCTTGGCATCATTTTGGCGACTCCGCTGGGGAGGTGAGCATCGTACTGCAGTCTGTCTATCTTCCGCACTCAGTCTCCATGCCTAGACAACGAAAAGCTACGAGGGCTGCCAGCCAAGGCCTTATCCACACCGTACAAGAGGAGGATCACCTCGGCGAACAAGAAGGGACTAGTGCTATGCGTCTCCAAGACCAGCCACAAACTTCCGCACCTGACATACAAGTTGCAGTCAATGCGGCCATCCAGCAGTTTTCGCCCACTATAGCCACTCTTATGACAGCCATGGTGGAAATGCAAAAATCAATCCAAGTCTTGACTTCACAATCACCGATTTCCCAAAGCCTTAGAGCTCCGCACCCTGTGCCCATTACTCACCCCGTGTTATCCCAAGATCCAGGTTTGGCCCCTCCTGCTCATATCCAACCTTCAAGGCCTGGGCTAGTTTTGGACACTGCTCAGGTCCCAGTGTCGCGACCACCGCTGCCTTGGTCCTCCGGGCCCTCGACAGTAGGACTCGCGGCACCTCAGCCCCCGGCGCCACGCATTGCCCTTGCTCGAAGCACTTCGGAGACTCACGAATCAATTGAGATGGAGCCTAACCCGAACATAACTAGCCGAAACCTAAACACAAGTCATTCCCCCGGCTTACTCCAGTCGACCTTTCCTGACGACCGGCCTCCAGCAGCTGACACTACCCATATGCAAACCATGCCCCAACAAGTTGCTCACCATCACCAACCCCTCTCTACCATCGTCATCCCCTCAATGCCTCAGGTTGTACCGTCTGGGGGCTCTGGTGCTCGGATCATCACGACAGGGCACAAACCCTCACATGCGTCGTACGTCACCAAGCATGACTTAGATGCCCTCCTTCACCGTCTCAAGCAGTCATCCTTACCCCACTCCCCCTCTAAGCTGTCAGGCCATGCTCCCTACTCTGGCAGCCTCGCTACCAAGCCTTACCCCGTCAAGTACAAGCAACCATCCTTCACTTTGTTCAATGGCAAAGAAGGCAACGCCCGCGAGCATCTCACCCGTTTTGCTGGCTCCCTCGAGCACTACGGGGAAGACGACACTTTGAAGCTTCGGGAATTTCACAAGTCCCTGACTGGCCTCACCTACTCTTGGTATCATCAGATTCCTGACAGTACTATCCACTCATGGTCCGACATGGTCCAGCTCTTCCTTGACAAGTTTCACTATGAGACGGAACGTGTGACCATCGTTGACATTGCCGGGATCCGCCAGAACCCCGGCGAAGACCTCAACACCTATGTTACGCGATTTCATCACAAGTGCTTGGAGTGCACTGACTTCAGCAAGGATGAAACCCTTGTGCCCATTTGCATCAAGAACATGAAGGACACCTACAGGGTCTACCTTGAAAACCTCCAGCTTCGGTCTTGGAGACATCTCAAGGAAGCTGCACGACGCACCTATGACTCGGTCGGTCCGTCAAAGACTCCAAAGCCCCCACCTCATATTGCCTTGGCCACGACGATGGAAGCAGCTAGTAACGACGACAACAACCGCAAGCGTCAGTCCCAAGGAAGGGACGGGCGTCCTGACAAGAGAGGGCAGCCGATGCCTGCCCCGGAATACCCGTGTGACTTGAAGACTGTTAGAGATCTCCTCGAGACATGGATCGACGACAATGCCATAACCCTGCCCAATGTCGACAGTGAACCTACCCCGGAAGACTTAGCCCATCACAACTACTGCCCTTATCATCGAAAGGTCGGTCATGGCCTCAAGTGGTGCAGGGGCCTCAAGTTTGTCTTCGCCGACAAGATTGCGTCCGGAGAGCTCAAACTCTAAGTACGGGACATAAGGGCATGCCTTAGTGCATTTTCCACACTTGTAATTTTTTCGTTCATTTTGCAAGTTTCCATACCCATGTATCAAGGCATGTTGCCTATCCTTCGTTATCAATGAAGTTACATTTTCCAGACTTAGAAAATTTTCAAGCTACATTGATCTTGCACAAGTCTTTTGATATCACCCTTCTTGCCATCACCCACTCCCTTGGGGGCTTCACCCCTTCCCAATCCCTTCGGTCTCACATTGCAATGACTTGGTACGTGGTGCGCGGGGTGGCTCGAGCCGCGTTACTACGGTCGCATCATCATCCTGCATTCACTTTTCCAACACTTAGAAAAAATTTCATTTTTTTCGCAACCGGTCATCGATGATCATCCTCAGTGGTCTCCCTCGGCATCCTTGTCTCAGCCCAACACTTAGAAAAATTTTCATTTTTTTCGCAACCGGTGATCAATGACCACCCTCAACGGCCTCCCTTTAGCATCCTTGCCCGAACTAAAAAAAAAAAAAAAAAATTTCAACACTTAGAAAATTTTTCAAGTTTTTCATCTCCCCACATGCTCCCCACATTCATGCTCTCATCACTCTCCCTCTCACATTTTCCTCTCCTCCCTCACCATCCAACACCCCATCACCCTTTCCCCACTTCATAAACAACTTATCTCTTTCTCATGGAAAAGCTTCATTCTTCTCCCATTCCATTTTTCTCTCACTCTCATCTTGCACATTGTGAAAATATTCTTGGGGGTTCCCTCCTTAGGGCTGCCCAAAAAAAAAAAAAATTTATTATTATTATTATTTTATTCAAATTTGAATTTCAAAAAATTTGACTAACCCTACCCGCGAACCCGAACCGACCCGCGAGCCCCGACCCGCGACCATTCCCTCTCTATGGTGTACCCGACTAACCCGGATCCAGACCCGTTTTACCCGAAAAAACCCTAATTCACTAAACCCTAATTTTTTCCCTATCTCTTTCTCTTTCTCCTTCTCTTCTCTTCATGTGCGGCCGCCGCCCTCCTCTCCTTGCGGCGCCCCCTTCCGGCCGAGCATCTCCCTCGCCGGCGACGCCCCCCTCCGCCGCACCTTCTTCTCTCCCCCGCCCTCCTTCCCCCCGCCACCGGCCACCCGCGGCACCCCGCCGCCGCCGCCACTTTCTTTCCCTTTCTTCCCCTTCCCTTCCCCTTTTCCTCCATGGCCAACCCAACCTCGGCCTCCCCACGCCCTTCCCTAGGCCGACCCCGCCCCCCTCCATCCCTCCTTCCCCGCCTCTCCTTCCCCCCTCGGCCTCGCGCCTTCACCCACCACTGCCGCCCCCTCGGCCTCGCGCCTTCACCACCACTGCGGCCCCCTCGACCTCGGCCTCGTGCCTTCATCCACCAACTTCATCCATCTCCTTCCCCTTTCCCCCTCGCCCACAACCCCGCTTGCACCATACGGCCTCGGCCTCGGCCAAGGGGCCTTGGTCGGCCTCGGCCACTTGGTCGGCCGGCCTTGGCACTCCCTCTCCCCCGTTCCTCATCCCGCCCCTCGGCCTCGCGCCGCCGCGGCTGCCTACACTTCCCCTTCATCTCTTCATCCTCTTCCTCGTTTCAGCTTTGCTTCCCTTCACCCATGCCGAGGTCGACCATCACGCCACACCCAAGGCCGATCCCTCCATCTTCAAGAACCTTTCCATAACTTCTTCCCATTCACCACCTTCGATCCGCACACCTTCACCCAAGGCCAACCTTCAACTTTAACACATGACCATCCTCCATGACCATCCTCCATGCCCCCTTCGGCCTCCACCACCAAGGCCACTCTTCGGCTTCATACCACACCAAGAATGCCAAAAAAAAAAAAAACCCATCATGACGACCAACGCGCGCCTCGCGTCTAACCTCTTCCCTTCGGTCACCACACCCAAGTCCACCCCGCCACCTTCGACCTTCTCACCTTCACATCATGGCCGACATCCAAGGCCGGCAACTTCAAAATTTTTCTTGCAACATTGACCGCCTTCCCTTGCTCGCGCCCCTGCGCCCGTCGTGGACTGCCCAAGCATCGCGACGCCCGATCGCGCACATCGCGCCCCTACACATTTCATACTTTTTACACTTAGAATTTTTTTGCAACTTTGATCACATCCCATGTGACAACGTCCTCCGACATCAACATCCATGGTAGGTGGTGCGCGAGGTAGCTCGAACCACTTACTCCGACACTTTGTTCGAAGCTCGTCGTCCGTTGACCGTTGCCCGGACGTCGTCTACGCGACCCTCGTCGCCAGCGCCCGTGCGGCGTCTCCACGACGCTTGTCGCCCATCGCCCGGGTGACGTCTTCGCGACACTCGTCGTTCGTCGTCCGGGCGCCGTTTCCGTGCTCGCGCCCCTGTGCCCTATCCTCGTATCTTGGTCTCAACCCCCAAGCATTCCAAGCTTTCGTAGGTGGTGCACGAGGTGGCTCGAGCCACCTACTCTTCATCATCATGCATTGACGACCTCAACAGCACTCCGGCCAAACAACATAAAATCTTGCTAAGTGTTTATGCGTGCGGTGCCCGCTCGGGTTGCCCCTCTGCGCACACCACACGCAGGGGGCTTATATTCCCAACCCATTTTGGTCGCACCCAAAGGCCCACTACGGTCCCACTTTGCATGACACGTCCGCACAAGCAACATACATTTTCAACGCTCACAACCGGTCAAAGCATGCACGCTCAAGTAACGTGACCAAGCCTCATGACACTTCGACCGTCGCACTTCGCCCGTCGCCCAACGACGCGCCATGACACTTGCCCAAGGAAGTTGGCCTTGGCCTCCCCCTTGGGGTCGGCCTCGGCCTTGGCCTCCCCCTTGGGGTCGGCCTCGGCCTTGGCCTCCCCCTTGGGGTCGGCCTCGGCCTCCCCCTTGTGGCTTAGCACCTTCACTTCTCTTCAAGAGACCTTGCATCCTTCGCGACGCCCTTCGCCCATCATCCGGACATCAACCTCGCGACGTCCGTCGTGCATCACCATACGGACATTCGTACATCAACCTCGCGACGTCCGTCGTGCATCACCTTACGGACATTCGTACATCAACCTCGCGACGTCCGTCCTGCATCACCTTACGGACGTTCGTACATCAACCTCGCGACCTCCGTCCTGCAACAACCTCCCGACATCCGTTCGTACATCAACTTCACGACGTTCGTCGTCCGTCATCCATTAACTCCGCGACCCCCGTTGCCCGGACACAACTCCGCGACCCCCGTCGCCCGGACACAATTCCGCGACCCCGTCGCCCAGACACAACTCCACGACGCTCATCATCCGTCGCCCGGACGTCGTCTTCATGACCCCCGTCACCGACGTCCGGGCGTCACACTCCAACACTTCGCCGCGCCCATGCGCCGCACCGCTGATACAGCCGTGCCCCCAAGCTCTCTGTCACACTACCGCGCCCCCGGCACTATACGCACTCTGTCGCGCCCATGCGCCACCATTGACACCAACGTGCCCCCGGCACCTTACGCACTCTGTCGCGCCCATGCGCCACCATTGACACAAACATGCCCCCGGCACCTTACGCACTCCGTCGCGCCCATGCGCCGCGCCATTGACATAGACGTGCTCCCGGCACCTTACTCACTTCATCGCGCCCATGCGCCATAATCATGTCATCATGCCCCCGGGCACCACACTCTTTCATCACACCATGCACACCTTGCCTTGGTCATGGAACATGCTTCAACCCACTCTCCGGAGTGTACATCACCCGCGGGGATAGGCGACTCCTCCGGGACATTATCTCTGCCAGGGAGCTCTTCAACTCCCCTTCCGCCAGGTAGACGGCTCCTCCGGGATGCTACCTCGGCCAGTCGGGTAGACGGCTCCTCCGGGATGCTACCTTGACATGCTCCGAGTGCTCCGGCACAAGGACTCACCCGCGGGGATAGGCGACTCCTCCGGGACACTATCTCTGCCAGGGAGCTCTTCAACTCCCCTTCCGCCAGGTAGACGGCTCCTCCGGGATGCTACCTCGGCCAGTCGGGTAGACGGCTCCTCCGGGATGCTACCTTGACATGCTCCGAGTGCTCCGGCACAAGGACTCACCCGCGGAGATAGGCGACTCCTCCGGGACACTATCTCTGCCAGGGAGCTCTTCAACTCCCCTTCCGCCAGGTAGACGGCTCCTCCGGGATGCTACCTCGGCCAGTCGGGTAGACGGCTCCTCCGGGATGCTACCTTGACATGCTCCGAGTGCTCCGGCACAAGGACTCACCCGCGGGGATAGGCGACTCCTCCGGGACACTATCTCTGCCAGGGAGCTCTTCAACTCCCCTTCCGCCAGGTAGACGGCTCCTCCGGGATGCTACCTCGGCCAGTCGGGTAGACGGATCCTCCGGGATGCTACCTTGACATGCTCCGAGTGCTCCGGCATAAGGACTCACCCGCGGGGATAGGCGACTCCTCCGGGACACTATCTCTGCCAGGGAGCTCTTCAACTCCCCTTCCGCCAGGTAGACGGCTCCTCCGGGATGCTACCTCGGCCAGTCGGGTAGACGGCTCCTCCGGGATGCTACCTTGACATGCTTCGAGTGCTCCGGCACAAGGACTCACCCGCGGGGATAGGCGACTCCTCCGGGACACTATCTCTGCCAGGGAGCTCTTCAACTCCCCTTCCGCCAGGTAGACGGCTCCTCCGGGATGCTACCTCGGCCAGTCGGGTAGACGGCTCCTCCGGGATGCTACCTTGACATGCTCCGAGTGCTCCGGCACAAGGACTCACCCGCGGGGATAGGCGACTCCTCCGGGACACTATCTCTGCCAGGGAGCTCTTCAACTCCCCTTCCGCCAGGTAGACGGCTCCTCCGGGATGCTACCTCGGGCAGTCGGGTAGACAGCTCCTCCGGGATGCTACCTTGACATGCTCCGAGTGCTCCGGCACAAGGACTCACCCGCGGGGATAGGCGACTCCTCCGGGACACTATCTCTGCCAGGGAGCTCTTCAACTCCCCTTCCGCCAGGTAGACGGCTCCTCCAGGATGCTACCTCGGTCAGTCGGGTAGACGGCTCCTCTGGGATGCTACCTTGACATGCTCCGAGTGCTCCGGCACAAGGACTCACCCGCGGGGATAGGCGACTCCTCCGGGACACTATCTCTGCCAGGGAGCTCTTCAACTCCCCTTCCGCCAGGTAGACGGCTCCTCCGGGATGCTACCTCGGCAAGTCGGGTAGACGGCTCCTCCGGGATGCTACCTTGACATGCTCCGAGTGCTCCGGCACAAGGACTCACCCGCGGGGATAGGCGACTCCTCCGGGACACTATCTCTGCCAGGGAGGTCTTCAACTCCCCTTCCGCCAGGTAGACGGCTCCTCCGGGATGCTACCTTGGCCGGCCGGGTAGACGGTTCCTCTGGGATGCTACCTTGGCCTGCGGAATAGACGACTCCTCCGGGACACTATCTCCGTCAGGGTGCCTGCGTGACTGGCCTACGTGCTCCAGCACTGGGGGCTTGCGTCGGCACCCCTAGGGACTATGACCCCCGGGTCACTCCGAGACGGGAGCAGGTCTTCAGAGGGCATCGCGCCTAGTTCACCTGGCAGTTGGGCGTCGGGTCTTCCCCACCGCTGCCAGGCCTGTGGGACTCCGCAAGGGCTTGGATTGGAGGCTAGATCAAGGGGGTTCTCTGGCCACACCGATGCGGTGGGAGCCAGTCTTTCCAGACAGACAGAGCGACGCTGTGAGGAGCAGGCCGGTTGAATATGCGATCTGACAGTCCATGGAGCACCGGCACTCGTGGACCCCCCCGGTGACGTGTCACTCCCGGGGAGTGCCACGTGTCGGTTAATGACATCATCATCTCAATCTCTATAAATAGAGGTCTTGAGAATTCATTTGAAGAGTATAACGGATTTGGACTTCTTCTTTACTCTCACATTTTCACTTTCTCACTCTAGAATCCTAGAGAGAGAAACATACATGACCCTGACTTTGGACCTAAGCATCGGACTGTGACTGTCGTCGTATATTCATCCTGCGCTATCGCCCTCGCAGCACTGCCACCCTCAAGCTCTGTCTGGGAAGCCCTTGGTCTCTGCCCTTGTTCCACCCTTGCTGTCTCTCACTTTACATAGTTGGAAGCTGACTCGGACTGCAGCCTTTGTGGCACCTCCACGTAAGTACGAACCCACTTTCCTTGGCATCACTCTTCTAAAAGAAGAAAACGACATCCATATAAGTGATGCGTTGGAGTACCATCTTTGTCTTATTGATTTTAGAATTAAGGATTTAGGCTGCCATGAAGTATTCAATTTATTAAGTCAAAGATACCATGTCAAAAGAAATAAGCGTTATATGGACAGTAGAAACGCAGCAGTTCTGCCATGTTCTACGTAAAGAAGAACATCGTGTTACTTTCTTGACGGTAAGACGTAGAGGGATCTTAGAAATGAGAATGTAACTAGCCATGACAAAGTATGGAGATTTTTCCAAGAAAAAAAAAAGGAAAAAAAAAAGAAAGAAAACAGACAAAGTATGGAGATATCTGCAATGGCTAGCATGTGTGTGAGCACATGCAAATGAGAGAGAGAGAATGAGAAAATGAGAGAGAGAGAGAGAGAGAGAGAGAGAGAGAGAGAGGAATATTAGTACTTGATTTGAATTCTAAATGAGTCCTAAATTCTTGCCCAATGAAACAACGTTTACATGCAACAGACAGAATGTGAGAAAATGATAAGCATTACCAGAACCCCAGCAGCCATATCCCATGGTTTTAGACGATACTCCCAATACGCCTCTACGATTCCTAGAGCTACATGACACATGTCCACTGCGGCAGCACCAAGCCTTCCGACACCCCGTATTGAAAAATGGGAGGGAGGGGGGAGGGGAGGGGAGGGAGAGAGAGAGGGAGGGAGAACAAAGTAATTGACTGTAAGATTTTTCAAACACATTATGGGGGCAATAGCAAGAAATAATAACAAGAATGTTAAACAACATAAAAGGGAAGGCGACTACCCGGCTGATTGTCAGTGAAATCTTTGAATAAATCCATGTTGGTAGCCCACGGATCATCATGTTCATACCCAAACCCAGACACTAGAAGAGATTGCTCCACCTATAGAACAGAAATATAAAACTTATTGTCAATGTTGCAGGCCCTATTTACGGGACTATTTACCATTGTATTAGGACAGCTAAGATACGACAGCCTTCTTTCTCGATCATACTCTCTGTCTCCTCTTTCTTTTTTCTTCTAATCTCTAACTCAGGTCCTCAATATACATTGTTATGTACACAAAATAAAAATGGCAAAATGGTACAATGAAGAACCAAACATCAAAAAGTAGCACATGAAGAGAACACTTTATAGTGAGAAAGCAAGTTCAAGAGTGTTAACTTTAAGATACAGAATGTATAGCGCCTGTAGAATGTTTACATCTCGAATAATACATGTACATATTTTAAGCATCATGAAATAATAGTTCATTACGAGTATTAGTAACTGTCAAGTGTTAAAAAACCATACATCGATATTATTCAGGAGTAGAATATATCTACTCATTTAAACCAATACGTGTAGATCTAATCAAATTGTTGGAAGTTCCTAATGAAATTTTTGCCATCCATGCCTAACCATCGAGAAATGGCGCATGAGCAGAAGCATGAGTATCGCAATCAGTTGGATTAGATGTAATACCCCGAACCTTGATATTGTCTAGCCAGTTTATTAAAATTTCAGCGACGATTTTCACACGCAATACGTAGGTCGATTTGCATAGACGATATTTTGTAGGTAACCTTTAGCGACTAAATTTTTAAGAACCATAAGTTGTAAATTATCGATAACCATTATAAGTGATATTGATTGAGTTCTTTAGTAACAAGCAGCGTAAATGATATTTTTGGAGACCTTTAGTGACAAATTGGTGAATATTAGACATTATGATTCTTAGCAAAAATTTTAGAAAAAAAAACATAAGTTATAATTTAACGATTGCAATTATAAGTGATATCGATTTATGTATTTAGTGACGATTAGCGTGCCCAAATTTTATTAGCGTGCCGGAATTTTATCGACGATTAGTAAAGCAGCGTCAGTAATTTATTTGAAAAATTGTAGTCAACTCTCTATTTTTGGAAGGAAATCAGATAAGAGCAAATGAAGGGAATTAAGGGGGAATTTAAACCTTACATTAATTTGGCTTTCGGTTACAACCTAATCAAAAAGGAAGGAGAGAGAGAGAGAGAGAGAGAGAGAGAGAGAGAGAGAGGACATTACAGAGAAGGATCTGGGTGTGCTCGTGCGAAAAGAGGGAGAGGGGCTGCATGAAGCTTGGCATCGGATTCCGGCGAACGGGTCAACTGTTCGCTAAGACTTTTACTCCCTTTTTCTCAATTAAACTCATTGTTTTAAGTGAGTAGGGGCTGATTTTGCGGGTGGGTAGCCGTAGTGGTGAATGTGAGGGTGTGTCCGTGTGTGTTTTTGGGAGTATTTGTGTTGCGTATTGTGGAAAAAGGGATAGTGAAATGGGCAGCCATGGCTGCCGTGGTAATGCAACAGGGTATATATATGTGCGGGCGGGTGTGTTTGAGGAGAAGAAGGGGCTGCCAAAACAGCCCCATATACAACTGTGCATGTGCGTGTGCGTGTATATATGGTTGTTTGCATGTGCTGTGTGTGCGTGTGTGAGGGGAGGGAAGACTACGTGAGGGTTGTTTTTCTGTGTGTGATTGTGGGTCAAATGGAGTTGTCATGAAAAGAAAGAGAGCAAGGAAAGGCTGCCGTATGTAGGGTGTGATGTGGGTGTGCTGTGTATGTGTAAGTGTATGAAATGGGTCTTGAATGAGGGAGCAAGAAGGGAGTGCCATGGCTGCCATTAGAGAGCCATGTGGACTTCCATGAAACTGAAAATGATGCCAAGGAAAGTGGGTTCGTACTTACGTGGAGGTGCCACAAAGGCTGCAGTCCGCGTCAGCTTCCAAGTATGTTGATGTAGGACACAGCAAGGGTGGAACAAGGGCAGAGACCAAGGGCTTTCCAGACAGAGCCTGAGGGTGGCAGTGCTGCAAGGGCGATGGCGCGGGATGAATACACGATGACAGTCACAGTCCGATGCTTAGGTCCATAGTCAGGGTACTGTATGTTTCTCTCTCTAGAATTCTAGAGTGAGAAAGTGAAAATGTGAGAGAATGAAGAAGAAGTCCTGAAAATGTCCAACCGTTATCTTTTGTTGCAAATGAATTCTCAAGACCTCTATTTATAGAGATTGAGATGATGATGTCATAAACTGACACGTGGCGCTCCCCGGGAGTGACACGTCACCGGCGGGTCCACGGGTGCCGGTGCTCCATGGACTGTCGGATCGCATATTCAACCGGCCTGCCCCGCAGAGCATCGCTCTGTCTGTCTGGAAAGACTGGCTCCCACAACGTCGGTGTGACCAGAGAACCCCCTTGATCTAGCCTCCAATCCAAGCCCTTGCGGAGTCCCACAGGCCTGGCAGCGGTGGGGAAGACCCGACGCCCAACTGCCAGGTGAACTAGGCGCGATGCCCTCCGAAGACCTGCTCCCGTCTCGGAGTGACCCGGGGGTCATAGTCCCTAGGGGTGCCGACGCAAGCCCCCAGTGCCGGAGCACGTAGGCCAGTCACGCAGGCACCCTGACGGAGATAGTGTCCCGGAGGAGTCGCCTATTCCGCAGGCCGAGGTAGCATCCCAGAGGAGTCGTCTACCTGGCAGAAGGGGAGTCTTTGTGCCGGAGCACTTACAGCTCCCTGGCAAAGATAGTGTCCCGGAGGAGTCGCCTATCCCTGCGGGTGAGTCCTTATGCCGGAGCACTTGGAGCGAGTCAAGGTAGCATCCTGGAGGAGCCGTCTACCCGACTGGCCGAGGTAGCATCCCGGAAGAGCCGTCTACCTGGCGGAAGAGGAGTTAAAGAGCTCCCTGGCCACTACAAGAAAACAGACTTTTAGCGACGGGTAAATCCGTCGCTAAAAGCCCAAAATCCGTCGCTAAAGGAATTAGCGACGGATTCACCGTCGCTAAAAATCCCTCGTATAAAAGCCCGTCACTAATAGTTTAGCGACGGAATTTTTAAATCCGTCGCTAAATATGTGATTTTTACCGACGGATTTATTTTTCATTAGCGACGGAATATCCGTCGCTAATTATATTTTTAGAAATTTTAATTTATTTTCTTTTTTGTCCAATTAGCGACGGATTAAATATTTAGCGACGGAATATTCCGTCGCTAAATAAGATATTTAGCGACGGAATATTCCGTCGCTAAATATTTAATTGAAAGGAATATTTTAGCGACGGAATAAATCCGTCGCCAAAAGTCAAATTTTTTTTTTAATTTTTTTTTGATTTTTCAATTACCTAAACCTGTACAGAAATACAATTCTCAACAACAACGCGCAATAAGCGAAATACAGAAAAAATATATATAATCAATTATAAAAAATATTTATTATAAAAGAAACTAATACATGTACAAGCCGGGAACCGGAGATAGCCAGTTAGGAGAGGGGAGAAGAGTACAACCCGGGCGCGGGGGGGGGAAGCTAGGAACGGGCACGGGAAGGGCTCATCAGGGGTTCCCGAGTCCCGGATCTGGATCCTGCTAATCCGGGGCCGGGGCGGCTGGTCCAGCAGTGCCCTGCTCCCTCCGCATCCGGCACACCACTGTAGCAATGCGCGATCTCCTCCTCGTGCAACTGAGGCCGAGGAGCCGGTGTCTGTGGAGGGGCAGCAGGGGGTGAGGACGCTCCTATCACGGCACGAGGAGTCGTGCTAGGCAGGCCGCGTATGCGGCCTTTCGGCCGATTCACGACCTCCGGCGTATCCAGCCATCGCTTCAACCCCCCAGTACTCGCAGCCGTACTAGTGGACGCTGATGGCTGTCCGGACTGCTGCTCGGACCCCCTTAGCTGTTCATACGAGGCCTGCAAAAATAGTGGTTTAACGATATGTTAGGGCATTAATTAACGAAACAGACATCGAGGATAGAAACAAAAAGTTTAACTTAAATAAATTGACTCACATCGATCCGCCGGGCAATATCTGAAATATAGTCGCCCGCCTGGTGCGTCTCGTCCTTGTCCTTCTTCCGCACGTGCGTCTGAGTATAGGTCAGAGCTATGACCTCATCCTCCTCTAGATCCGGGTGCTCGACCGCGTTCATATGTCGGACGATGTCGTGTGGCACCGACCCCCCGTGTGCGTCGGATCTCTGTTCTGTCTGTTCTGAGCCCCGCTCTTACTCTTGGCGTCCCAACCTGGATCCGCAGCCCACCGATCTATCATCTCCCCCCATACACGGTGAGATATCCAATGTGGGGGATATTTCGTCATGTCCGTCATCGGGGCACCCGCGGGCAGCGCCTCTTCGCCCGGTCCCGTGCATCGTGGAGCCATCGGCGGTAATTCTTGCCGATGTAGGCAAAGAAAGCCTGCTGCCCCAGTCCCTGCTGCTCAGGCGTATCAAACGTGAACCCCTCCTGTAATGCATTCAATAACACAAATTAACAACATAAAACAAACTGTAATTTAACATTTACTAACGCTGAAAAAAATACTTCACCGTACCAGCCACTCCTCCCATAGGGCCTCCCTCGCAGCGGCATCCCATTCCTTCCAGTACAGGCGTGGCTCGAAGAATCGGCCCTTCACAAGAACGCCGATCTTCGTCCTCGCCATATTCTCCAGGATCCTGCCAAAGAAGTAATTAAATTAATTAATACAGTTCAAATATAAATTAACACCCAAAATTTTTAAACATAAGGCATGAGGTGATATTTTTAGTACTTACAGGCCCTCCTGCGTGAGCGTAACTCTCTGTTTACGCTGGGGGTCGATGCGTACCCCGCGTGTCGGACCACGGCCTCGTCGAGATCCTACAAAACACAGACATTAATACAGTTCAAATATAAGGCTAGCGAAAATGTCAGAAACACCGTTATCAACTATACCTGAGGTAGAACCCACGGAAGATGGAGACGGCTGGGGCGACGGCGATGGCTGGGGCGACGGCGATGGCTGGGGCGACGGTGACGGCGACAGCTGGGGCTGGGCCCCCGATGGCTGTCCGCGATCACTCTGTGCCTCGTCATCAGTAGGCAATGACGAGGTGGGACTAACCGGGGAGGAAGCAGCTCGGCGTCCAGCCCGGCCACGAATAGCCCGTATCCTATCCATATCTGACTTCATATAGATTATATACAAAGACATTAACACGTGAAAAACAATAATTTAGGCATAAATCATCATCGGCACTATATATATATATATGAACGGATGTGCAAAAACACATCAATAAACACCAAGTTCTAAAATGTTACTACATTTTTCCCGTGATGTTACAACATTACAAGTCAATCATTTTCAGTTTGCGAATCATCTTCATCACTATCCTCGTCGCCCTCTTCTTCGTGGGACTCGTCGTCCTCTTCATCTTCTAATTCATCCTCTTCATCAGTAGACTCGGTCACATCATCTCCAACACTTTCAACATCTTCCGCGTCATCATCTACGACTTCTTCTCCCACAAGAAGTGTTGTTGGAAGAGGAAGATCGTCCTCCTCGTTGTTGACCTCAACAGGGAACAAGACACGTGGTTGGTCGGCTTGAAAGGAGTCTAGCTCACTGTCATATGTCACGGGCAATTTCTTGGACTTGATAGTTGTATACCAATGAGATTTGGGATTGGCGACGTCCTCCGCGTAAAAGACTTGTACAGCTTGACTAGCAAACACAAAGGGCTCGTCTGATGCAAGTCTTGACTTGACATTGACATCTACAATCCCTTGAGAGCTAACACGGATTCCTCTGCTGCATGTGACATCGAACCACGTACACTTGAACATTACCAGGCGGTTTTGGGAACCCAGATATGTTAGCTCAACAATCTCATCTAGCTCTCCGTAAAAATCCATGCAATTCTCGGCATAACAGTCGCCGTTGACCAAGACTCCACTGTTTTGGGTTTGTTTTGTTCGGTCATCATCTTTTACGTTAAACCTAAACCCGTTGATGATATAGCCTCCGTAACAGGATGTTTGTTTGTTAGGGCCTTCGGCTAGTAATTTCAAGCAGGAGGCCACTGGTCTATCCATTGACTGAACCTATTGTAGATGACGGTAAAAATTAAGGATAAATCAGTATACTAATTGGCCACAGAACTGTATATAACACATAATATAATTTCGTTAAATAATCTTACACGGATTTTGAACCACTGTACAAATTGTGATTTCCGGTGAGATTCAAGTCCAGCGGGATCAGTGATTAAAGATTCCGCATCGAACTCACTGCAAACCAATATGCATCTAACTCGCTTAACACACTTTCAATTATGTACAGCAATGTAAGTGAATTAAGACTTTAACTTACTCAACGAATGCCGAAACTTCATCGCAATTTAGAAGGGCATATATTGTTGCAGCACTGTACTCTTCATCTGTTAGCCATCGAGTATACGTTCGGCCGAACGGACTACCTGACTGCTTGAATATTGACAATTGCCCTTCCAAATTTGTGCTTGCTCCGGGATCATTTCGGCCTAGTTGATTTAACCTTGTACCAACATCCAAACCGAAATATTGACTACAAAAGTTTACAAGTTCTTCCATTACGTAAGCCTCCGCAATTGAGCCCTCAACCCGAGCCTTATTACGGACTTTTTTCTTTAAATGGAACATGAACCTAGAAGTTTAGGGAATCGAGTTAGGTGGAATATCAATGATAACAGATGTCGCATTAAGTGTAAACGAACAACTGTAACAATTTAAGGATTACCTCTCGAAGGGATACATCCACCGATATTGCACGGGTCCACCCATCTTAGCTTCATATGCCAAGTGAACAGGCAGATGCTCCATTGAATCAAAGAACGAAGGTGGGAAGATTTTCTCCAGCTTGCAAATCGTCACCACAATGTTCTTCTCAAGCACTTCCATGTTACTCACCCGGATCGTAGAAGAGCATATATCTCGAAAGAAATGAGATAATTCAGTCAAAGTCTCGCAAACAACCCGTGGCAACAGTCCCCGGAAGGCAATAGGAATGAATCTCTCCATGAATACGTGGCAGTCGTGACTCTTCATCCCTTGGAACTTGCATTCCGATACATTGCAACAACGAGATATGTTGGACGCAAACCCATCCGGAAGCTTCAAATTCTTAACCCACTGACAGACCTTCTCCACTTGTTTCTTGTCTAGACAGTAAGGTGCTTTCGGAAGTATGGTCCTCCCACTGACTGTCCGAGGATGCAATTCACGGCGTACACCCAACTGTTGTAGATCCCTTCTCGCTTTAAGGTGATCTTTCGATTTGCCCTTGAAATTCATCACTGTGTTGAACACATTATCAAAAACGTTCTTCTCAATATGCATCACATCCATGTTGTTTCGGATAACGAGCGTCCTCCAGTAGGCTAACTCCCAGAAGATACAAAATTTTCTCCAGTTGTGCTCTTTCCCGAACCCTGCAATCTTCTGATCCGGCACACCCTTACCGTGTGGTATGTCAGTATCAAGTGCCTCCAGGTGTGAGAGTACTTCTTCACCAGATGGGTAGTCCAGCGTGACAACCTCACGCTCGATTGTCCCGTCAAATTTATCCTTCTGCCTACGAAACTGATGGCCCGGTGGCAAAAGCTTACGGTGACATCCGAACCACGAGGCCTTTCCGCCGTGCTTTAACGTATGACCGGGGTTCACGCCCATACAAGCAGGGCATGCTAGCTTCCCATGTGTGCTCCAGCCACACGTCATTCCCAATGCGGGGAAATCATGTATAGTCCACATCAAAGCAGCCCTCATCTGAAAATTTTGTTTAAGGGATGCATCATATGTTTCGACTCCATGATTCCATAATTGTTTTAACTCATCAATCAACGGCCTTAAATACACATCTATGTCCTTACCGGGACTCTTCGGCCCCGGAATAAGCAACGACAAGAACATATACGGCTTCTTCATGCACATGCCTGGTGGAAGGTTGTAAGGGACAATAATAACAGGCCAACAGGAGTAAGGCGTGGTAGACTGACCGAAAGGGTTGAACCCATCGGTTGCCAGACCAAGTCTAACATTCCGAACTTCCTGAGCAAAAACTGGATGCCTGCGGTCAAACTCCTTCCACGCCTCTCCATCAGCTGGGTGTGTCAGCACATCGGCATCGTTGCTGCGAGTCTCACGGTGAGCCCTCATATGTTCAGCCGTACTGGAGGAGTAGTACATTCTCTGAAGCCGTGGTGTGACCGGGAAATATCGCAATATCTTCCATGCAATGTTTTTCTTCTTCCCTTTGTCCGGTTTGTACCTCGAATGATCACACACTGGACATAATGACAAATCCTTATTCTCTTTCCAGAATAATACACAATCGTTATTGCACGCATCTATCCGGTCGTAGCTCAACCCAAGTTTCCTCATCATCTTCTTCGCGTCATAGTACGACGGCGGTAGCTTTTCACTTTCGGGCAGTATTTCTTTGATGAAGGTAACAAACTCGTTAAAACCTTTCTCACTCAGCCCGTGGTCTGATTTCAACTGTAATAACCTACTAACCGCAGACAGCCGTGTGTGTTTCGGAGCTCCATCCCACAGCGGCTCTTCCGCAGCTCTCAACAACTCATAAAACTGATGAGCCCCCTCGTTCGGCGGTTGTGGCCTGTCGTTACCCCAGTCAACATTAGCATGCCCAACATCCATAATCATATCTCGGAAATCATATCGTGCCTCCTCCCTAACTTCAGTTTGACTAGCCAGGTTGGACGACAATACTATCGTTTCCCCGTGCTGCGTCCACCTTGTGTATCCACCCATAAAACCGTACCGACGAAGATGCCATTTTACTTCAATTCTTTTTCTCCAGTGCAACAACTCACATCTACCGCACGGGCACCTTATCTTATCAAGGTCAACATGTGCAGGATGCGCATAAGCGAAGTCGAGAAATTCGTCAACGCGACACTCAAAATCTTCAGCATTCTTCCTTTTCATCCAACTTCGATCGACTGACATGACGACTGAATTATCGTACTGTATACCACCTTCAATAATGACCAGTGATTAAGCATTGCCGATGTAAATATCAATGCATGAATGTTACAACACGTCTACATATTTCCCCTCCACTCTTGAACAGGTAGTGGTCCTATCCCATTCAGAAAAGCACATGTTTATAAAACAGTGAATAACTCATGCTTAGTCCGATGTCTGTGGAAAATTCGGCAGCACCTCCCCGCATTTCTCCAAGTACACCACATCGATTAGGTGTTCTAACATTCATCTAACCTTGCTCAGGAAGGTTTGACGGATGTTAGAACACCAGATCTGTATGCACCCGGAGAAACACACGAGAACGTGTACCAAATATCCACGACATAGAACATAAAGCATGAGTCAAAATACTGTTTTATAAACAATTAGCTTTTCCAAACTGTCCAAACTGGACATCCAAAGGCTCATTACAAGGCATTACTTTGTAATGAGTACCTTTGAACGGGAACTAAGGGTTTTTATGCATGCATGTGTTCAGAAATTGATAAGATATGCAAGAATCTTTCCGAAATATCAAAACTGCAGAATGATCGTTGCATATGTTATCAATTCCACATTAAATAGAACTCGTTGGCAACGAGTTGAACCATCTCGTTGCCAATGGACTTCTCAAAACAACAATTAATATAAAGAAGGCAGGGTTTGTAAACAACGAGTAATTGAACCATCTCTGGGCAACATGGAGTAATTATGGGATGTACAAGGGCTAATTAGGGCTAATTAGGTTATTGGGTTATGTTAGGGCGAATTAATTAATGAGGCTAGTTTAGGATGATTATAGCTAATTAGGGTTGATTATGCCTAATTAGGGTTTAATTGTGCCGAGTAGTGATGATTAGTCCTAATTAGGGCTAATTAGGCTTAATTGGGTTATGTTAGGGCTAATTAATGTTAATGAGGGATAGTTTCGGATAATTATAGCTAATTAGGGTTGATTATGACTAATTAGGGTTTAATTGTGCCGAGTAGTGTTTATTAGTCCTAATTAGGGCTAATTAGGCTTAATTGGGTTATGTTAGGGCTAATTAATGTTAATGAGGGATAGTTTCGGATAATTATAGCTGACTAGGGTTGATTAGGACTAATTAGAGTTATGTAGTCCTAATTAGGGTTTAATTGTGCCGAGTAGTGATGATTAGTCCTAATTAGGGCTAATTAGGCTTAATTGGGTTATGTTAGGGCTAATTAATGTTAATGAGGGCTAGTTTCGGATAATTATAGCTAATTAGGGTTGATTAGGACTAATTAGAGTTATGTAGTCCTAATTAGGGTTTAATTGTGCCGAGTAGTGATGATTAGTCCTAATTAGGGCTAATTAGGCTTAATTGGGTTATGTTAGGGCTAATTAATGTTAATGAGGGCTAGTTTCGGATAATTATAGCTAATTAGGGTTGATTAGGACTAATTAGGGTTTAATTGTGCCGAGTAGTGTTGATTAGTCCTAACTAGCGCTAATTAGGCGTAATTGGGTTATGTTAGTGCAAATTATGACTAATTAGGCTAACTACAATCAATATGCGCATAATTGGGTTCATTTGGGCTAATTTGAGGTAATTACAGCTAATTTGAATTTTATCAGGTTCTTAGGGTTAATTAAAACTAATTAGGCTCGTTAGAGCTAATTAGGGTTAATTGATTTACTAAAATATTGTTAATCAGGACTAATTAGGGCTAATTATAGCCAGCGCTGGAGCCACGATTAGATTCCAGGGGGTGCATGCTAAAAATGTCGCATTAACCTAACTAACCTAAATTTAATGCACATTCAACAACCTCAATTCCGACACCTCATATAGGGTGTCGATATGGTGTCCGATTCGTGTCTGACACCTCCGGACACGTGTCCGACACATATCGACACGTGTCTGATACATACCGACACGTGTCCGACGCCTCTGGACACGTGTCTGACACCTCCGGACACGTGTCCGACGCCCAGCGACACGCACCTCCAGACACATCGGCATACGTTAATTTTTTTTCTAAATGTCGGACACCGTCGATCAGACGTGGTGTCCGTGTGCGCTAACTAACAGGTATCTCAATCCAATTGGGTCCCATCCTCCGTCAACAATCTCAATTCTCAATTCTCAAATGCTCAATGCAATAAAAATTAACAAAAATCACACATTCAATCCAATTGGGTCCCATCCTCCGTCAATAATCTCAATATCTCAAATGCTCAATGCACAATTAACAATCTAAAATCATCAATTAACAACCTAAAATCATCAATTCATAATCGCAATTACTTCAAATGCACAGCTAATAACCTAAAATCATCGATCAATAATCACAATTATAAAACGCACAATTAACAACCTAAAATTATCAAACAAATGATCAATGTTCAAATGGGAAAAAAATGTTCAAAATTCACATATCCGATGCGCTTGAATTATTTCAATTTAGGGTTCGATTGTATTAGGGCATTCAATTTAGGGTTCAG
>JAVXUO010002701.1:0-58384 GCA_033065855.1 Escallonia rubra | reverse complement strand
ATTCATTCAATGAAGTTTTTTTCTGTCGAAGTTTTCTTTGACACGATGTAACCTATTTCACAGGGCATTTCATGGGATGAAGCCGAAACTGATCCCATCTTCAGGTCCCGTTGTCAACTTCCTATGCTTATGCTTGATCTCATTAAACTTGAGAACCAGCTACCCTTTTTCATACTAGAAAAGCTTTTCGATCTCACTCATACTGGCAACAAATCATTCTCCCACACCTTCACATATCTCGCTCTCTACTTCTATGCTTCTTTCAATCCTTCAATGCCCAAAAGTTGTTTGACATATCACGACTCAAGAGGCATAGTGCATTTACTCGAGCTTTTTCACTCTGTTTACAAGCCAAAAGTAAATAGATGTCCAAGGAATGACAGGAGGAGTTCAATTGGATCTATCAGAGATATACGATTAGCAGATATCTCATTCAAGAGAGGGCAGAGAAATCTACTAGACATAATTTACAACCAAACCGGCCAAGCAGTTCTGGAAATACCTCAGCTTCTCATTGATTATTCAACTGGTCCCCTCCTGCGAAATTTGGTGGCACTCGAACAAAGCACTAGGAGTGTGAATCCGTACTTCACATCTTATGTGATTTTCTTCGCAGAGCTTGTTAACTCTCCACAAGATGTTGAGATTCTTCGTCGTGGAAATGTCATAGTTTCGCTGATTGGAAATGATGAAGAAGTGGCCACCTTGCTTAGTAACATACGCAAGGAGGTTATATTATTCGAGAGAGAATGCTACCTTTCTTCAGTACGACATATGATTAGTGATCGAATGGGTAATGTGTGGTACCAGGTACGAGGGAGGCTGAAGCTAATTCTTCTTGATCCTTTTGGGAAGTATGTAGCCTTGCTAATCACGATTGCAGCTCTGTACCTTACAATTATCCAGACCGTTTTCACCGTTCTTCAATATATTTAAACCTCGTAGTTGAAGATAAAAAAATCTCCACCACACCTCGTACATACTTCAACACAATATGATTCAGTTTAACTACCTCAGAGTACTAGAATTTGTCAGTCATGTGCAGAGTCCCCCTATTCTTGAAATGCCAATTCTTTTGTAACCAATGTATGTAACCCCTTGATATCTTCCTTGTAAAGATTGAACATGTACTGAATAAATAAAGCGTATGCTGTAAAATCACCTATTGATCCGTTCTTTTGATGACATGGACAAGTGTACTAAAGTTTAAAGTGCCTCTGAAGTGTTTTCTATTAGATGTGCTTGGTCACGACAAAGCACTGGTGGAGCCAGACTCTTCCCTCTCCCCACCCCACCCCAAACTCTTCCCTCTCTATAACATTCAAAAAAAAAAAAGGCTAAAGACAAGAAAACAGACTTTTAGCGACGGGTAAATCCGTCGCTAAAAGCCCAAAATCCGTCGCTAAAGGAATTAGCGACGGATTCACCGTCGCTAAAGGAATTAGCGACGGATTCACCGTCGCTAAAGGAATTAGCGACGGATTCACCGTCGCTAAAGGAATTAGCGACGGATTCACCGTCGCTAAAAATCCCTCGTATAAAAGCCCGTCACTAATAGTTTAGCGACGGAATTTTTAAATCCGTCGCTAAATATGTGATTTTTACCGACGGATTTATTTTTCATTAGCGACGGAATATCCGTCGCTAATTATATTTTTAGAAATTTTAATTTATTTTCTTTTTTGTCCAATTAGCGACGGATTAAATATTTAGCGACGGAATATTCCGTCGCTAAATAAGCTATTTAGCGACGGAATATTCCGTCGCTAAATATTTAATTGAAAGGAATATTTTAGCGACGGAATAAATCCGTCGCCAAAAGTCAATATTTTTTTAAATTTTTTTTTTATTTTTCAATTACCTAAACCTGTACAGAAATACAATTCTCAACAACAACGCGCAATAAGCGAAATACAGAAAAAAATATATATAATCAATTATAAAAAATATGTATTATAAAAGAAACTAATACATGTAGAAGCCGGGAACCGGAGATAGCCGGTTAGGAGAGGGGAGAAGAGTACAACCCGGCGCGGGGGGGGGGGGGGGGGGGAAGCTAGGAACGGGCACGGGAAGGGGCTCATCAGGGGTTCCCGAGTCCCGGATCTGGATCCTGCTGATCCGGGGCTGGGGCGGCTTTTTCAGCAGTGCCCTGCTCCCTAATCATCTGGCACACCACTGTAGCAATGCGCTCGATATCCTCCTCGTGCAACTGAGGCCGAGGAGCCGGTGTCTGTGGAGGGGCAGCAGGGGGTGAGGACGCTCCTATCACGGCACGAGGAGTCGTGCTAGGCAGGCCGCGTATGCGGCCTTTCGGCCGATTCACGACCTCCGGCGTATCCAGCCATCGCTTCAACCCCCCAGTACTCGCAGCCGTACTAGTGGACGCTGATGGCTGTCCGGACTGCTGCTCGGACCCCCTTAGCTGTTCATACGAGGCCTGCAAAAATAGTGGTTTAACGATATGTTATGGCATTAATTAACGAAACAGACATCGAGGATAGAAAGAAACAGATTAACTTAAATAAATTGACTCACATCGATCCGCCGGGCAATATCTGAAATATAGTCGCCCGCCTGGTGCGTCTCGTCCTTGTCCTTCTTCCGCACGTGCGTCTGAGTATAGGTCAGAGCTATGACCTCATCCTCCTCTAGATCCGGGTGCTCGACCGCGTTCATATGTCGGACGATGTCGTGTGGCACCGACCCCCCCGTGTGCGTCGGATCTCTGTTCTGTCTGTTCTGAGCCCCGCTCTTACTCTTGGCGTCCCAACCTGGATCCGCAGCCCACCGATCTATCATCTCCCCCCATACACGGTGAGATATCCAATGTGGGGGATATTTCGTCATGTCCGTCATCGGGGCACCCGCGGGCAGCGCCCTCTTCGCCCGGTCCCGTGCATCGTGGAGCCATCGGCGGTAATTCTTGCCGATGTAATTAAAGAAAGCCTGCTGCCCCAGTCCCTGCTGCTCAGGCGTATCAAACGTGAACCCCTCCTGTAATGCATTCAATAACACAAATTAACAACATAAAACAAACTGTAATTTAACATTTACTAACGCTGAAAAAAATACTTCACCGTACCAGCCACTCCTCCCATAGGGCCTCCCTCGCAGCGGCATCCCATTCCTTCCAGTACAGGCGTGGCTCGAAGAATCGGCCCTTCACAAGAACGCCGATCTTCGTCCTCGCCATATTCTCCAGGATCCTGCCAAAGAAGTAATTAAATTAATTAATACAGTTCAAATATAAATTAACACCCAAAATTTTTAAACATAAGGCATGAGGTGATATTTTTAGTACTTACAGGCCCTCCTGCGTGAGCGTAACTCTCTGTTTACGCTGGGGGTCGATGCGTACCCCGCGTGTCGGACCACGGCCTCGTCGAGATCCTACAAAACACAGACATTAATACAGTTCAAATATAAGGCTAGCGAAAATGTAGGAAACACCGTTATCAACTATACCTGAGGTAGAACCCACGGAAGATGGAGACGGCTGGGGCGACGGCGATGGCTGGGGCGACGGTGACGGCGACAGCTGGGGCTGGGCCCCCGATGGCTGTCCGCGATCACTCTGTGCCTCGTCATCAGTAGGCAATGACGAGGTGGGACTAACCGGGGAGGAAGCAGCTCGGCGTCCAGCCCGGCCACGAATAGCCCGTATCCTATCCATATCTGACTTCATATAGATTATATACAAAGACATTAACACGTGAAAAACAATAATTTAGGCATAAATCATCATCGGCACTATATATATATATATGAACGAATGTGCAAAAACACATCAATAAACACCAAGTTCTAAAATGTTACTACATTTTTCCCGTGATGTTACAACATTACAAGTCAATCATTTTCAGTTTGCGAATCATCTTCATCACTATCCTCGTCGCCCTCTTCTTCGTGGGACTCGTCGTCCTCTTCATCTTCTAATTCATCCTCTTCATCAGTAGACTCGGTCACATCATCTCCAACACTTTCAACATCTTCCGCGTCATCATCTACGACTTCTTCTCCCACAAGAAGTGTTGTTGGAAGAGGAAGATCGTCCTCCTCGTTGTTGACCTCAACAGGGAACAAGACACGTGGTTGGTCGGCTTGAAAGGAGTCTAGCTCACTGTCATATGTCACGGGCAATTTCTTGGACTTGATAGTTGTATACCAATGAGATTTGGGATTGGCGACGTCCTCCGCGTAAAAGACTTGTACAGCTTGACTAGCAAACACAAAGGGCTCGTCTGATGCAAGTCTTGACTTGACATTGACATCTACAATCCCTTGAGAGCTAACACGGATTCCTCTGCTGCATGTGACATCGAACCACGTACACTTGAACATTACCAGGCGGTTTTGGGAACCCAGATATGTTAGCTCAACAATCTCATCTAACTCTCCGTAAAAATCCATGCAATTCTCGGCATAACAGTCGCCGTTGACCAAGACTCCACTGTTTTGGGTTTGTTTTGTTCGGTCATCATCTTTTACGTTAAACCTAAACCCGTTGATGATATAACCTCCGTAACAGGATGTTTGTTTGTTAGGGCCTTCGGCTAGTAATTTCAAGCAGGAGGCCACTGGTCTATCCATTGACTGAACCTATTGTAGATGACGGTAAACATTAAGGATAAATCAGTATACTAATTGGCCACAGAACTGTATATAACACATAATATAATTTCGTTAAATAATCTTACACGGATTTTGAACCACTGTACAAATTGTGACTTCCGGTGAGATTCAAGTCCAGCGGGATCAGTGATTAAAGATTCCGCATCGAACTCACTGCAAACCAATATGCATCTAACTCGCTTAACACACTTTCAATTATGTACATCAATGTAAGTGAATTAAGACTTTAACTTACTCAACGAATGCCGAAACTTCATCGCAATTTAGAAGGGCATATATTGTTGCAGCACTGTACTCTTCATCTGTTAGCCATCGAGTATACGTTCGGCCGAACGGACTACCTGACTGCTTGAATATTGACAATTGCCCTTCCAAATTTGTGCTTGCTCCGGGATCATTTCGGCCTAGTTGATTTAACCTTGTACCAACATCCGAACCGAAATATTGACTACAAAAGTTTACAAGTTCTTCCATTACGTAAGCCTCCGCAATTGAGCCCTCAACCCGAGCCTTATTACGGACTTTTTTCTTTAAATGGAACATGAACCTAGAAGTTTAGGGAATCGAGTTAGGTGGAATATCAATGATAACAGATGTCGCATTAAGTGTAAACGAACAACTGTAACAATTTAAGGATTACCTCTCGAAGGGATACATCCACCGATATTGCACGGGTCCACCCATCTTAGCTTCATATGCCAAGTGAACAGGCAGATGCTCCATTGAATCAAAGAACGAAGGTGGGAAGATTTTCTCCAGCTTGCAAATCGTCACCACAATGTTCTTCTCAAGCACTTCCATGTTACTCACCCGGATCGTAGAAGAGCATATATCTCGAAAGAAATGAGATAATTCAGTCAAAGTCTCGCAAACAACCCGTGGCAACAGTCCCCGGAAGGCAATAGGAATGAATCTCTCCATGAATACGTGGCAGTCGTGACTCTTCATCCCTTGGAACTTGCATTCCGAAACATTGCAACAACGAGATATGTTGGACGCAAACCCATCCGGAAGCTTCAAATTCTTAACCCACTGACAGACCTTCTCCACTTGTTTCTTGTCTAGACAGTAAGGTGCTTTCGGAAGTATGGTCCTCCCACTGACTGTCCGAGGATGCAATTCACGGCGTACACCCAACTGTTGTAGATCCCTTCTCGCTTTAAGGTGATCTTTCGATTTGCCCTTGAAATTCATCACTGTGTTGAACACATTATCAAAAACGTTCTTCTCAATATGCATCACATCCATGTTGTTTCGGATAACGAGCGTCCTCCAGTAGGCTAACTCCCAGAAGATACAAAATTTTCTCCAGTTGTGCTCTTTCCCGAACCCTGCAATCTTCTGATCCGGCACACCCTTACCGTGTGGTATGTCAGTATCAAGTGCCTCCAGGTGTGAGAGTACTTCTTCACCAGATGGGTAGTCCAGCGTGACAACCTCACGCTCGATTGTCCCGTCAAATTTATCCTTCTGCCTACGAAACTGATGGCCCGGTGGCAAAAGCTTACGGTGACATCCGAACCACGAGGCCTTTCCGCCGTGCTTTAACGTATGACCGGGGTTCACGCCCATACAAGCAGGGCATGCTAGCTTCCCATGTGTGCTCCAGCCACACGTCATTCCCAATGCGGGGAAATCATGTATAGTCCACATCAAAGCAGCCCTCATCTGAAAATTTTGTTTAAGGGATGCATCATATGTTTCGACTCCATGATTCCATAATTGTTTTAACTCATCAATCAACGGCCTTAAATACACATCTATGTCCTTACCGGGACTCTTCGGCCCCGGAATAAGCAACGACAAGAACATATACGGCTTCTTCATGCACATGCCTGGTGGAAGGTTGTAAGGGACAATAATAACAGGCCAACAGGAGTAAGGCGTGGTAGACTGACCGAAAGGGTTGAACCCATCGGTTGCCAGACCAAGTCTAACATTCCGAACTTCCTGAGCAAAAACTGGATGCCTGCGGTCAAACTCCTTCCACGCCTCTCCATCAGCTGGGTGTGTCAGCACATCGGCATCGTTGCTGCGAGTCTCACGGTGAGCCCTCATATGTTCAGCCGTACTGGAGGAGTAGTACATTCTCTGAAGCCGTGGTGTGACCGGGAAATATCGCAATATCTTCCATGCAATGTTTTTCTTCTTCCCTTTGTCCGGTTTGTACCTCGAATGATCACACACTGGACATAATGACAAATCCTTATTCTCTTTCCAGAATAATACACAATCGTTATTGCACGCATCTATCCGGTCGTAGCTCAACCCAAGTTTCCTCATCATCTTCTTCGCGTCATAGTACGACGGCGGTAGCTTTTCACTTTCGGGCAGTATTTCTTTGATGAAGGTAACAAACTCGTTAAAACCTTTCTCACTCAGCCCGTGGTCTGATTTCAACTGTAATAACCTACTAACCGCAGACAGCCGTGTGTGTTTCGGAGCTCCATCCCACAGCGGCTCTTCCGCAGCTCTCAACAACTCATAAAACTGATGAGCCCCCTCGTTCGGCGGTTGTGGCCTGTCGTTACCCCAGTCAACATTAGCATGCCCAACATCCATAATCATATCTCAGAAATCATATCGTGCCTCCTCCCTAACTTCAGTTTGACTAGCCAGGTTGGACGACAATACTATCGTTTCCCCGTGCTGCGTCCACCTTGTGTATCCACCCATAAAACCGTACCGACGAAGATGCCATTTTACTTCAATTCTTTTTCTCCAGTGCAACAACTCACATCTACCGCACGAGCACCTTATCTTATCAAGGTCAACATGTGCAGGATGCGCATAAGCGAAGTCGAGAAATTCGTCAACGCGACACTCAAAATCTTCAGCATTCTTCCTTTTCATCCAACTTCGATCGACTGACATGACGACTGAATTATCGTACTGTATACCACCTTCAATAATGACCAGTGATTAAGCATTGCCGATGTAAATATCAATGCATGAATGTTACAACACGTCTACATATTTCCCCTCCACTCTTGAACAGGTAGTGGTCCTATCCCATTCAGAAAAGCACATGTTTATAAAACAGTGAATAACTCATGCTTAGTCCGATGTCTGTGGAAAATTCGGCAGCACCTCCCCGCATTTCTCCAAGTACACCACATCGATTAGGTGTTCTAACATTCATCTAACCTTGCTCAGGAAGGTTTGACGGATGTTAGAACACCAGATCTGTATGCACCCGGAGAAACACACGAGAACGTGTACCAAATATCCACGACATAGAACATAAAGCATGAGTCAAAATACTGTTTTATAAACAATTAGCTTTTCCAAACTGTCCAAACTGGACATCCAAAGGCTCATTACAAGGCATTACTTTGTAATGAGTACCTTTGAACGGGAACTAAGGGTTTTTATGCATGCATGTGTTCAGAAATTGATAAGATATGCAAGAATCTTTCCGAAATATCAAAACTGCAGAATGATCGTTGCATATGTTATCAATTCCACATTAAATAGAACTCGTTGGCAACGAGTTGAACCATCTCGTTGCCAATGGACTTCTCAAAACAACAATTAATATAAAGAAGGCAGGGTTTGTAAAGAACGAGTAATTGAACCATCTCTGGGCAACATGGAGTAATTATGGGATGTACAAGGGCTAATTAGGGCTAATTAGGCTTAATTGGGTTATGTTAGGGCTAATTAATGTTAATGAGGGCTAGTTTCGGATAATTATAGCTAATTAGGGTTGATTATGACTAATTAGGGTTTAATTGTGCCGAGTAGTGATGATTAGTCCTAATTAGGGCTAATTAGGCTTAATTAGGTTATGTTAGGGCTAATTAATGTTAATGAGGGCTAGTTTCGGATAATTATAGCTCATTAGGGTTGATTATGACTAGTTAGGCTTTAATTGTGCCGAGTAGTGATGATTAGTCCTAATTAGGGCTAATTAGGCTTAATTGGGTTATGTTAGGGCTAATTAATGTTAATGAGGGATAGTTTCGGATGATTATAGCTGACTAGGGTTGATTAGGACTAATTAGAGTTATGTAGTCCTAATTAGGGTTTAATTGTGCCGAGTAGTGATGATTAGTCCTAATTAGGGCTAATTAGGCTTAATTGGGTTATGTTAGGGCTAATTAATGTTAATGAGGGATAGTTTCGGATGATTATAGCTGACTAGGGTTGATTAGGACTAATTAGAGTTATGTAGTCCTAATTAGGGTTTAATTGTGCCGAATAGTGATGATTAGTCCTAATTAGGGCTAATTAGGCTTAATTGGGTTATGTTAGGGCTAATTAATGTTAATGAGGGCTAGTTTCGGATAATTATAGCTAATTAGGGTTGATTATGACTAATTAGGGTTTAATTGTGCCGAGTAGTGTTGATTAGTCCTAACTAGCGCTAATTAGGCGTAATTGGGTTATGTTAGTGCAAATTATGACTAATTAGGCTAACTACAATCAATATGCGCATAATTGGGTTCATTTGGGCTAATTTGAGGTAATTACAGCTAATTTGAATTTTATCAGGTTCTTAGGGTTAATTAAAACTAATTAGGCTCGTTAGAGCTAATTAGGGTTAATTGATTTACTAAAATATTGTTAATCAGGACTAATTAGGGCTAATTATAGCCAGCGCTGGAGCCACGATTAGATTCCAGGGGGTGCATGCTAAAAATGTCGCATTAACCTAACTAACCTAAATTTAATGCACATTCAACAACCTCAATTCCGACACCTCATATAGGGTGTCGATATGGTGTCCGATACGTTTCTGACACCTCCGGACACGTGTCAGACACATACCGACACGTGTCTGACACATACCGACACGTGTCCGACGCCTTTGGACACGTGTCCGACGCCTCCGGACACGTGTCCGATGCCCAGCGACACGCACCTCCGGACACATCGGCATACGTTAATTTGTTTTCTAAATGTCGGACACCATCGATCAGACGTGGTGTCCGTGTCTGCGCTAACTAACAGGTATCTCAATCCAATTGGGTCCCATCCTCCGTCAACAATCTCAATTCTCAATTCTCAAATGCTCAATGCAATAAAAATTAACAAAAATCACACATTCAATCCAATTGGGTCCCATCCTCCGTCAATAATCTCAATATCTCAAATGCTCAATGCACAATTAACAATCTAAAATCATCAATTAACAACCTAAAATCATCAATTCATAATCGCAATTACTTCAAATGCACAGCTAATAACCTAAAATCATCGATCAATAATCACAATTATAAAACGCACAATTAACAACCTAAAATTATCAAACAAATGAGCAATGTTCAAAATTTTTAAAAACTGTTCAAAATTCACATATCCGATGCGCTTGAATTATTTCAATTTAGGGTTTGATTGTATTAGGGCATTCAATTTAGGGTTCAATTAGTTTCATTTAGGGTTCGGTTCGATTAGGGCATTCAATTTAGGGTTCAATTACTTCAATTTAGGTACAATTAGGGGGTTCTATTGATTCAATTTAGGGTTCGGTTGATTTGAGGCATTAAATTTAGGATTCAATTAGTTCAATTTAGGGTTCAATTAGGGGGTTCTATTGATTCAATTTAGGGTTCGGTTGATTTGAGGCATTCAATTTAGGGTTCAATTAGTTCAATTTAGGGTTCGGTTGGATTAGGGGGTTCAATTAGGGTTCGGTTAGATTGGGGCAATCAATTTAGGGTTCAATTATGACTAATTAGGGTTCGGTTTAGGGTTTGGTTTAGGGTTTAGGGTTTAGGGTTTAGGGTTTAGGGTTTAGGGTTTAGGGTTAAGACCACATTTTCTTTAACATCTACCAATTTATCATGGGAAAATTCGTAACTTCTAACTCTTGAACACCTTCTAAGGGGCCATGAAGCTAATTTATGTGTTGGTGTTATCGTATTCCCCAAGCCTTTTTTTAAAACCAAAAGGTGAACCCTCCTCCAAGAGTCGATTAACCCCGCCAAGCCAAGCATACGAGTTACGAGAATCTACAAACCATAATAGAATCTACAAGCCAAGCATACGAGTTACGAGAATCTACAAACCCTTCTCATTATATACTGCATTTACCGGGTAACATAATATCAAACAATATGATTACCAAAAAAAAAATCAAACCATACGAGTTACGAGAATCTACAAACGGTAAAGAGATGATTCTGAATATCTAAAAGCCGATCATGAATATCTAAACTTACAGAAACAGGTATCTCAATCCAATTGGGTCTGCGCTAACTAACAGGTATCTCAATCCAATTGGGTCCCATCCTCCGTCAACAATCTCAATTCTCAATTCTCAAATGCTCAATGCAATAAAAATTAACAAAAATCACACATTCAATCCAATTGGGTCCCATCCTCCGTCAATAATCTCAATATCTCAAATGCTCAATGCACAATTAACAATCTAAAATCATCAATTAACAACCTAAAATCATCAATTCATAATCGCAATTACTTCAAATGCACAGCTAATAACCTAAAATCATCGATCAATAATCACAATTATAAAACGCACAATTAACAACCTAAAATTATCAAACAAATGAGCAATGTTCAAAATTTTTAAAAACTGTTCAAAATTCACATATCCGATGCGCTTGAATTATTTCAATTTAGGGTTTGATTGTATTAGGGCATTCAATTTAGGGTTCAATTAGTTTCATTTAGGGTTCGGTTCGATTAGGGCATTCAATTTAGGGTTCAATTACTTCAATTTAGGTACAATTAGGGGGTTCTATTGATTCAATTTAGGGTTCGGTTGATTTGAGGCATTAAATTTAGGATTCAATTAGTTCAATTTAGGGTTCAATTAGGGGGTTCTATTGATTCAATTTAGGGTTCGGTTGATTTGAGGCATTCAATTTAGGGTTCAATTAGTTCAATTTAGGGTTCGGTTGGATTAGGGGGTTCAATTAGGGTTCGGTTAGATTGGGGCAATCAATTTAGGGTTCAATTATGACTAATTAGGGTTCGGTTTAGGGTTTGGTTTAGGGTTTAGGGTTTAGGGTTTAGGGTTTAGGGTTTAGGGTTAAGACCACATTTTCTTTAACATCTACCAATTTATCATGGGAAAATTCGTAACTTCTAACTCTTGAACACCTTCTAAGGGGCCATGAAGCTAATTTATGTGTTGGTGTTATCGTATTCCCCAAGCCTTTTTTTAAAACCAAAAGGTGAACCCTCCTCCAAGAGTCGATTAACCCCGCCAAGCCAAGCATACGAGTTACGAGAATCTACAAACCATAATAGAATCTACAAGCCAAGCATACGAGTTACGAGAATCTACAAACCCTTCTCATTATATACTGCATTTACCGGGTAACATAATATCAAACAATATGATTACCAAAAAAAAAATCAAACCATACGAGTTACGAGAATCTACAAACGGTAAAGAGATGATTCTGAATATCTAAAAGCCGATCATGAATATCTAAACTTACAGAAACTTCGGCTGATTTGAAGATAGGCGGCGCGGTTGTGGTGGCGGCGCAATAGTGGTGGTGGCGCAGTGGTGGTGGTGTCGCAGCAGTGGTGGTGGCGTCGCAGCAGCGGTCCTTCGATTTTGAAGATGGGCGGCAGTGGCGGCGTCGGAGGCGGTGGCAGGATATATTCCGTCGGGGGCTAGGTTGCCGGGGATGGCGAGGGAGGATAAATCGCCGGTGAGAGAGAGAGAGAGAGAGAGCAACGGGAGAAAGAAAAGAAGAAGGGGATCTGATCTATTTAAGGCTTTTACCGACGGAAAATACCCGTCGGTAAAAGTCCGTCGGCAAAACCCTACTTTCACCGACGGGTATTTTTACCGACGGAATTATTCCGTTGTTAAATAGTTGTACCGACGGAACACACCCATCGGTAAAAGTTCGTCGGCAAAACCCGACTTTCACCGACGGTTATTTTTACGGACGGAATTATTCCGTCGGTAAATAGTTTTAACGACGGACGTTACCCGACGGGTGTATTCCGTCGCTGAAAATACTTTTAGCGACGGAATTTCGTCGGTCGCTAAAAGTCCGTCGCTAATTCCCTCTTTTCTTGTAGTGAGAGTTACATAACCCCCAAAATGTAATTCAAGACCTTGCCAGAACCAATCCCCTTGAGAAGCTCCATTAGAAACCCCAAAGTTAGTACTTTATGCTCCCTAGCTAGTTTAAAGAGGGCTTTAGGGAGTCAGATTGTCCAAAGCAGCAAGAACTAACGGATCTAAATACCAAGCTGCAACAGGTGACTTGTAGAGAATTGAGAAGGGACAACACCTGCATAGTACGTGAACACCTAGCAGCTTAAGTTTTTGACAATTTAGGTAGTGTTTGATAAAATTTAAGTTTCAAGTTTTTTGTCTAGTTTTGAAAACTGAAAAAAAAATATTGATATTTGGTTCGCAGTTTCCATTACTTTTCCCTTCAGTTTTGTGTTGTTTTTTAAAACTCTCCCATTTTAGAGTTTTCGGTTTTCAGTTTTGGTCTTTTTACTTCAGATCTCACCTTCAAGCTTCACTAGAAGCAATTTGGAACCCACTTCTTTATTTTTCATTTCATCACTCTCATTAGCTACCCCCCATCCCCAACGACCACCACACAACAAATATGTCGCGACCGCACCGCTTCCACCGATCGCCGTCGAGAACCCTGAGATCAAGACTAGCGCCGCCACCCCACCATCGCCGCCACTCAACGTAGACTTGCTCCACCCAACTCCATTGTCGTCGGGGTGGACTTCGCCGGAGCCACTGGAGGCAAAGTAGGGGTAGGCACGGCCAGGTCGATGTGGAGCCGATCGGCATAGCGGCGGAGGAGGAGAAGGAAGACGAAGACGTCGACGGCGGCTTAAAGAGCGGCGATAGGTAGACGAAGACGACGGTGGTCGTTGAATCTTCGCTTGATCGCTTCATTCCCGATCATCTGCGCCACCTAACTCCACTGTCGCTCGAGTGGACTTCGTGGGAGCCATCAGAGGGATAGGTACGGCCATGCCGATGCGGAGCCGATCGGCCTAACAGAGGAAGAGAAGGTGGAAGATGAAGACAACGACGGCGGCTTGAAGAGCGGCCATATGAAGACGAAGACAACGGCGGTGGCTGGATCTTCAATTGATCGCTTCATTCCCGATCAGTTCATAGAGGGGAAGTAACTTTTGTGGGGGTTTTAAGGAGAATCTCTACCTCTGCGATTCATTCTGTCTTGGCGGTGGTGCTTGGCTGGAGGTGGTGCTAAAGAAGAAGAGAAGTTAAGGAGAAATGTAAAAAAAGAAAATAGAAAGAAAACTCAAAAACAAAAACTATCTTACCAAACATCTATCCGTTTTTTCTCCAAAAAAAATCACAACTAGCACTAAAAAAAAATCGCAAGTAACTGGTTTCTTTCCAACCATTTTTTAAGCATCTATTTCCAAATCGACATGATCTTGGTAATAAGTTCCCATCGATGAATTCTTCCTGATATGTTCCTCCCTTAATAGAGTTTCGTATCGGGTCACCCTATAAGATAACTCGAACACGTTTCTGAACTCCATTCCTTCAAAAATTTTCCTAATTTCCAAATCTAAACCATTGAGAGCTAAATTTGCCAACTCAGACTCTAGCATTTGAAAATGACATTTGTTTTTGGAGGCTTTAAATCTTTTTAGAAATTGCTCCGCACTTTTCCTTGAAAACTGTTTCAACCTAGCAAGATCGGCCAGAGAAATTTCTGATTCCATTTTGAAGAATTGAGCATGGAATAAATCCTCCATATTTCTCCAAGAAAACACTGAATTTGGCTGCAAATTTGCAAATCATGAAAAAGCCACCCAGTGAGTGAGTATTGAAACCTTATTAACTTAACCTATTCATGTTGACCTAAATCTCCACATTGAAAGGTGAACCTAGCAATGTGGTCAATGGTCAATTGATTCCCTTTGTCGTGGAACAGGCTGAATTTTCGGACTTTTACCCCTCTAGTTATTTCCATCTGATCAATCTCATCAGGTATGGTTTTTGATATAAAGACCTACCGATAGGCTTATATCCTTGACCTATTCCAACTTGGTGGAATTCATGAGGAAATTGAGGTCCAAACCTACAACCCAACCTTTCCCTATCATTCATTTGACCAGTATCAGTCGTCTCCTCGAACGTGGAATTCTCAAACATATTAATTTTCTCTAGGTTCCTTTTATGAGGAGGGGCATATGCACCCTCGATTCCCTGCCCTGTATGATACTAGTCATTTCTATTTCTAGGAATCCTGGGCCACATAGCAGGGTTTTTAATCCACTTATGCCTACTTCTTTTCTACTCGGCCCTAATTCCCCTCCATCGACAGTTGCGGGAATGTACCAGCCAAACTCATGTGGCTGATTTAAACTCAAGTTATTCGGATATTTTAAAGAATTTTCGATCTTTATAGGAGACTTATCTGTCTCCAGTGGATCAGTCTGACTGTTAACAGGGACGTTCCCCTTTTTCATGTTTAGATTCACTACCCTAGCAATGAAGGAAGTCTATTTTTAGACTTCTCCCGACAGACTTTTAATCATTTCTTTTTCAGATGTATCTTTTTCCTCTGACACTCGTATCACTTCATCTACCATTTTTCAAACTGACTTTGATCACTAACCAGTTTGTTCAAAAACATGTTTTGATTTTGCAAGACAACCATAAATTGAGACATCATGTTTGTAAATTCTTGGGTTGATGAACTGACCTAGTTTATCGCCTATGCCAAAGTTAGGCCATTGTGGCCAATGCCTGGCATCTCCATATCAAAACTCACACCAGTACTGAAACTTCCCTCGTTGGCACTTTTTGAGTTTTGAACGTTGGCTTTCACACTATCGTACCTGTTCATGCCATTAATGGCATGAGCAGGAACTTACCTCTTCCAAATTACCACCATTGTTTGGTGCTCGGAGTTTCAGTACCATTATTTATACCGTGAAGCTTCACAACATCACTACGTGTGCTTCGCCTAGTTTTCTTTTTTAGCTACCACTGTCCCACCGGGCGTGCCAATGTTTGCGCTGCTGGGGAAACTCACTATCGATCGTCCACCTATGACACAACCAGTGTTATTAAAGGCGCAGGCGCACCTAAGGCGCAAAAGGTCCCTGGAGCCTAGGCGCAAGGCGCAGGCGCGCGCTTTTTCGAAGCGAGACGCAATATTGAAATAAATAAATAATAATACATTAAAATAATAAATTATGTTTAAAAAATAAGAACTTGACTAGGGTGAAAAGAGACAAAGTGGCAGTAATGGTATTCTGCTAGCTACATCTTTATATTGCTTATAATGGTTTTTTATACACAACCTTTACCATAACCTAAAGACCAAACCAAGAGTGGTCCAATGCACTGAGGCAATAAAATTGAGAAGAAATAATAATTCCGATTGTAGGCCGAACATTGAGATGGGAACATCTCATACATTGATTGAATTGGTCCTCCCCCATCAACTTTATATAATAATAATTGAGAGGAGAGAGAGTTATGCACTTTACATTCCTATAAATAGCAACAAATATATGGCCATCCCCTCTCCTCACTCTCCCATCTCCCACAACTTCCCTCTTTTGTTAGGACCTAGACCTATCATCAGTCCTCGCTGACTCGCCCCACGAACCCCAGTTGAGTCAACTCGCCCCCCTCTAGTGCCTATGAATGTGCAGGTGAATATCGCTCTCATTGTTTCACAGTTTCAGTGCCTTCAGCAACCAAAAACGAAAGGGGAGGAAAAAGGAAAAAAAAAAGGCAGAGGTGAGCTGTCTTGTAGCCATTGGATTCTTCTTCTCTCTCACACAGATAGAGTGGATTGCAGCTGGTTCATGTGGATACTTATCCACAGCTAGCTCTCCTTAACAAAGGGGACCTGCGACTGAGGTGCAGGTGGCTGAAGCAGCGCCAACGACTGGGAAGTGCGTCGGCGAGCTGCGATGGGAGCTGCGACGGGTACGGGAGATGCTCCGGCGAGCTGCGACTCTTCACGGGCTGACGGCGACGAACTGAGATTTGGGCCTTGCCGTCTTAGGTCGCGACTCGCGAGGTAAGAGACCGTGAGAGACTGAGATTACAACGGATCACGGGCCGACGACGACGAACTCAGATTTGGTCTTGCCGTCTTGGGTCGCGAGGTGAGACTTGAGAGACCATGAGAGACTGTGAGAGAGCTTGGGTGAAGAAAATCAGAAAGGTGTTTGATTTGGTAAAGACAAACAGGAAGCTTGCGCCTAGCCTGGCGCCTCCACCGCCGCAACGCGCCTAACTTCTTGGCGCCTAGGCTCATGAGGCACGCGCCTCCTTGAATGCACTGAGCCTAGGCCTAGGCGAGGCGCACCATGTGAGCCTAGCTGCGCCTGGCGCCTAGGCGCGCTTTTTACAACACTGGACACAACCGATGAACAGTGCGGGATCTTTTTTTGCCTCTTGGGCCTGAGAACTTCGCTAAAATGGGAAACTGATTGATGATAATATACGGCACAAATCTAGAAACGATACGCCCACTGAGATGATAAAGACAATATTTACAATACAACGAACACAGGTACAACTGTGTACTGGGTTTTCTATCGATACAAGACAAATCATCTAATAGACTGACTAAAAGAAAGAGCTAAACAGACTATTTTCCTATTCTAGTTTTTGTTTGTGAATTGACGACCTCTTTTCCTGTTGTCTTGCCCACCTTTTATACTTGCATCATTCCTAACCGTCCATTTTCTACAACTGCACATCCTTATCTTTATTAGGAATAACTTCTTAGGCTCCATGATCGGCCGTTTCCATCCGAAGTTTCCTCAATGGTGCTGATAACTGTCTATTCCAAAAACTGTTTATCAACCACTGCTACCGATCTGTTTGCCATGTCTTCACGTTGTTCGACATTGTAGATTTAATCGTGCCTTCAGCGGTTCCTTCCTTGTACAGGTCATTCAAATATTTTGATTCCCGCGTTTTCTCTCTCAATCACTTATCATTCTTTTCACATTCGGTAACTGATGATAACCGTAACAGACGTGCCTTTTTCCCACTTCCTTTATCAATGCACTTTTTATGGTTATCATCATGCCACATGTCTGTGCATTATTTGTCGTAAAAAAATTTGTGCCAACAAGTACATAACAAATAATTTTGGAATCTTCTAATTCTAATTACGAGAATCTTCTTAAGTTCTCATATACCATTTGAAAGAACTCAAGCTAGGTAAACTCTTCCAAAGGCCACACCGCTTAAATCCTTTGGAAATCTTTTTCGCACTTGGTTGCGTCAGGATCTGGTACGCTCATGCACCATTAAAACATCTATGTTTATCCAAGGGCACGTGTGAGCCTTTACAGAGCAAACAAGTACGGGGCTGTTTGATAAAACTGAAATTTAAGTGCTGAAAAAGTTAAGTACTGAATTTGTAAAACTGAAAACTTTAAGCGACTGAATTTTTACTGAAAAATAAGTTAACATGTTTGGTAAATCAAAAGCAGATAACTGAAAATTGTTTATTTACAAATTTATCCATTTTACCAAAATTATTCATTTGTTTAAGTACTTTGTAACTTTTTTTTTTTAGGAGAGGCTAAAATCATGTTGATGGTGGTGGTGGCAGTGACGATGGAGTGGCGGTGGCGACAAAAAACTGCCAATGGTGGCGGTAATGGAGCATGAAGACGTGGTGTTGGTAATTGTGATGATAGCGAAAAACAGCGACATGGCGGCCAGTGGTTGTAGTGTGGTGGATCTTTAGATAATTTTGGCAAAAACATACGTAGTGACAACAACGACGGTATGGTGGAGGTGGCGGTGTCCTTGTGGTAGTGTCGGTGGTGGTGGTGATAGTGACTATGTCATGGTAATTATGGTGGTGATAACAAAAGGAAATAATGGTTGTGGTGGTACTTGTATTGTGGTGGAGACGGTGTTGTCAGCAAATTAATTGAGGCGACATAGCAGTGATAATTATTATTTTTTATGTAAAAAAATGTTAAATAACTTTTTTAACCATCTCACTTTGAATTAAGTGATCAGCATTAAGTAAGTCCACCTGACTTAAAATTTTAGTCTATTTTTAGTAGGACTTAATTTTTTAAGTGATACAAGATTTAGCGTTATCAAACGCACTTAATTAAAAATCATTGAAAATTTTAAGTTTTAAGTGCTTAATTGCGTTATCAAACACACCCTACATAACAAATCAATATAAACTTTTGAAAAATCTTCTAATTCTGAAGTGCAAAAAACCCAAGACATGCGTAGTGTTTTCCAGATTGATTTTGGCAAGATATAGACCGTACAGAATTGCGGTGAACACCTTGCAGCTTCATTATGTTTTTTGACAATTTAGAAACCGCTTGCAACTTGTATAGCCATTACGTCGCAGCTTCCTCGAAAACGTGTTAGTCTTCGGTCTCTCTAATTCTTCCGTATATCGCATATACTTTTACGACAAGAAAACAAGGAAAAATAATAAAGAACAAGTCAGTGACTTGCAGTTTTGGCTTACAATATGTATATATACATAGAGTTGAACCAGCAGCCAGAGGTGGAAGAAGAAGAGCGATATTTGACTTAGCACAAGGAACAAAATGAAAAGCACGATGAACTACTTCCCGCATGGTATTTCCGATCAAGACTTAGGGTCACGGTGTATAACATCTATCTGTAGAGTCCCTTTGGGTATGCGACGAGCCGGAGAAGACAGGGCCAGGCACGCCTATGACCCCGAGCTCGTCTCTATCGGCCCATTTCATCATGGGAACCCGGCGTTAAAGCTCATGGAAGAGCACAAAAGCCACGTGATATCGCGTGGCTTGGAGAGGATCAACAGGTCACGGCGGCTCGAGGCAAATATGAAACAAGAGGGCGTGATTACAATGGATAGTTTGGCTCAGGCAATAGAGGAGTTGGAACCAAGGGCAAGGGCGTGCTACTCCGAGGCTTTTGACATCCATAGCGAGAAATTCCGACACATGATGGTCCTTGATGGCTTGTTCATTATCGAAGTCTTTGACCGATTCCTGGAGAGCAATGGGGTAATTCACTCCCCTCCCTCCCCTTTTTCTTGTTTTCGCTTTCGTCTGCAAAAATTGGTCCAAGAATGTAGCTTGACAATCACGTTTAAGGCTAGATGAACTTTTTAAGCTAAAACTAGTTCACAGGCTCGTGCGTCAAGTTGATTTTTAGGCTGAAGACATTCATGTTTAACATGCAGTTCTGTGCTCAACGATAGGAAAATGTAATCACATTTAGGTTTACAAAAAAAGGACTTGGCACTTTCACCTAAAGTCAACGGAAAGAAGTAGGTGACTCCAAACAAATTGATTGCTATCAGAGCCCCGGTTCCATGCATGTTTGACGACAAGGATGAGAGGAAGGACTTGTTCTTCTTCTGTAACATCTTACACGCTAAAGTCCCATTTGTTTCCATCCACTTAGGCCTTTTAGTTTTACTTAAAGTCCCGACAATCAGGAATAGAATTGGCTGGTTTGGCAGAACAGCTGAAGAAAGAGCGAGTATGATTACCCAAGTAGCCGCCCGGATCTCTGAGTTATGTTTAAAGGGACCTTCTTCTAGTCAAATTCTCGTTTGAGCAATGGGTGCACACTATTTATTGTAAGTAAATCAATGGAAATTTTACGTTCTACTTTCTACAAGATAAAGAAATATTACACTTTCAGGTTATCAGAAGAAAAAGAAATCAATATACGAGGATAGAAAGGAATTAAGAATTAAGATACGAGTCATTTGGTGAGCAGCGCAACAAGAAAGTATTTTCCTTGAAAAATTTTACCCATCCTTTGCAACACATGAAAATGTTAGTTCCTCCCCATCTGCCCAACCATCTCTGAATATCAAGCACTCGCCATTTCATTGGTGTAGAGAAGGTATGAACATAAAAATTTGTCATTTTCTCATGGTAACTGTAGCCATTACTCGAACTTTTTCTTTGGTGGAAAGAATTCAGTATACACTGAAAGCCTCACTCGGTGAAACTGCATGGAATTATATTCATTCAATAAAGCTTTTTTCCGTCAAAGTTTTCTTTAACACGATGTAACCTATTTTTCAGGGCATTTCATGGGATGAAGCCGAAACTGATCCCATCTTCAGGTCTCGTTGGATACCTCCTATGCTTATGCTTGATCTCATTAAACTTGAGAACCAGTTACCCTTTTTCATACTAGAAAAGCTTTTTGATCTCACTCATACCGGCAACAAATCATTCTCCCACACCTTCACATATCTCGCTCTCTACTTCTATGCTTCTTTCAATCCTTCAATGCCCAAAAGTTGTTTGACATATCACGACTCAAGAGGCATAGTGCATTTACTCGAGCTTTTTCACTCTGTTTACAAGCCTATTGTAAATAGATCTCCAAGGCTGGACACGAGGCGTTCCATTGGATCTATCAGAGATATCCAATTAGCCGATATCAAATTCAAAAGAGTGCAGGGAAATTTACTAGACATAATTTACAACCGAACAGGCCAAGCAGTTCTGGAAATACCTCAGCTTCTCATAGATTATTCAACTGGTCCCCTGCTGCGAAATTTGGTGGCACTCGAACAAAGCACTAGGAGTGTGAATCCGTACTTCACATCTTATGTGATTTTCTTCGCAGAGCTTGTCAACTCTCCACAAGATGTTGAGATTCTTCGTCGTGGAAATGTCATAGTTTCGCTGATTGGAAATGATGAAGAAGTGGCCACCTTGCTTAGTAACATACGCAAGGAGGTTATATTATTCGAGAGAGAATGCTACCTTTCTTCAGTACGACATATGATTAGTGCTCGAATGGGTAATGTGTGGTACCAGGTACGAGGGAGGCTGAAGCTAATTCTTCTTGATCCTTTTGGGAAGTATGTGGCCTTGCTAATCACGATTGCAGCTCTGTACCTGACCATTATCCAGACCGTTTTTACCGTTCTTCAATAATTAAACCTTGTAGTTGAAGATAAAAAAATCTCGACCGGACCTGATACATACTGCAACACAATATGATGTAGTTTAACTACCCCAGAGTACTAGAATTGGTGAGTCATGTGCAGAGTCCCCCTATTGTTGAAATGCCAATTCTTTTGTAACCAACTTATATAACCCCTTGATTTCTTCCTTGTAAAGATTAAACATGTACTGAATAAATAAAGCGTATGCTGTAAAATCACCTATTGATCCGTTCTTTTGATGACATGGACAAGTGTACTAAATTTTAAAGTGCGTCTGAAGTGTTTTCTATTAGATGTGCTTGGTCACGGCAAGGCAGTGGTAGAGCCGGAAATGTTGAGCAGGGTGTGCACTTGAAAATTTATTTATAATTCACAATATGTCTATACTTATACCCTGATATGTTAACCCACACATTCTTTCGCTTCTAAATGTTAATATGGTACCGCTACATAACATGGTGCCAGCGTGCAAGGTCTTGGCTTCAAATAATTCTACTTCGCTATTTGGTCCCCGTGTAATCATAGTGCAATTTCGCACTCTATTTATTGGTGCAACTTGGTGGTCGTGCACCTTTGTTTATATTTCATTGATCTGTTTCACCATGCACAAATCAGAGTCTGCACATGACGGAGAAAGTTAATTACGACAACATTATTGGGTTGATTCTTTACGTGCTTAACCTTTAGAATAAACCAATAACATCATCTTAATGTAGTTATTACTAACCCAAAAAAAATGTGGATAAAATAATAAAGTGTGGAATAATGTCTCCAATCTAGAGCTTTTCCCTCTCCCCACCCCAAACTCCTCCCTCTCTATAACATTCAACAACAAAAAAATGGGTAAAGAGTTATACATAACCCCCAAATGTAATTCAAGACCTCGCCACAACTAATGCCCTTTAGAAGCTCCATTAGAAACCCCAAAGTTAGTACTTTTATGCTCCCTAGCTAGTTTGAAAATGGCTTTAGGGAGTTGGATTGTCCAAAGCAGCAAGAACAAACGGATCTAATTTACCAAGCTGCAACATGTGACTTGTAGAGAATTGAGAAGGGAGAACACCTGGATAGTAAGCAGCTTAAGTTTTTTACAATTTAGAAACAACTTGCAACTTGTATAGCCATTACGTCGCAGCTTCCTCACGAGGGCCCGGCGTTAGTCTTTGGCAGCTCCTCTGCATATCACTTGTTCTTTTACGACAAGAAAAAAAGGAATAGACACTAGTTATGGTGTACGTGCGTTGCACGTGAATAATTTCGACAAACAATAATCATATGACATGTTCTCTTTAATTACTGATGACAATTTACACCAGAAATTAAAAAAGATATACGATGTAACAATTCAAAAACACTCGGCCAGCAACATACATTTGTGAAAACGAAGGAAGAGATTCAGCCCCACAAAGTGTAATATATGGCCAAGTTTCTTTTTCTATTATTTTCTGAATTCTTCATCTATAGGAGAAAGTGACCATCAATTTTCATCCTATGACTTTTTAAAAGATAGATCTTTCAAGATTTGACTGGAATATTGTGGGAGGAGCAAGAGCCGAAGCGAAATTAATGAGAGCTAGAGAGTATATTCTTAACCTTGTTACATTAATTTCTGTAACAAGGGCATGAGAACAGAGTGACATCAAGGGAGTGGCGAAGTAATTATATCCGTACGAGGATAAGCTATCCTCTTTATCACCGAGGAGAGAAATGACAGTTCTTAAGACCCCAAACTTCAATACTTTCAAGAACGGGTATAACTTGCAAGAATGGTTTATCTTCAATCACCCTGGAGTTAATAACTATAACAACTCAACTTACGGGGAAGAGAAAAGTGCTACAGTTCTCCTAGTGTCTTCACGTGATTTATTAAATTGGGCGTCTAAACATTAAACTAAAGTATCACCAATATAAGTTGGTAAATGACGTAAAGCAGCGTGCCAGGTCATACTTAAAAAATATATATATCCAACATACATGTAACATCACTTCACATGATTTGGATGAGCCTGCCTTCATGAGCGTTCATGAACATATAACTTCCAAGTGTTTCTATGCATGGCCTCTCTCATTGAGCAGGCTCCTGATTCTGAAGCTTAGGTGAGGAAAAAGATCACCGTCATGCCTAGTCAATGGGAGCACTTTATTCACATTAAAGACATGAACAATTCTAAATAATCTATTGAGACAAACCAATATCAATGATCGTTTCCGCGAAAAATAAGTATTTCAACCTAAATTTTCCAATTACACAAATAATAGTGAAGAAGTCATCAACTCGTTTCCATCTATTGCAAAAAATATATAGTAGGAGTACAAAGTGGATTTATGCAAAGATCAATTCATATATCGCTCTTTGTAGTCCTACTCTGTTGTTGTGATCCTTCCATTTTGCAACAAGGCTTTCCTTTACGGAGCTTTTAGGGATAAACCACTTCCCAAGGGCATCTGAGTTTCTTACCACCTGCTTTACTTTATTTACATTTTCTTACAGAAACTCAATGGAAAACAAAAATCAAATCAGTTTAGTCAGAAAAATTCTTACCCTAGATATGCCAGTCTTAACATCAAGCACAACTTCATTCAAGTGCCTTACTCAACATGTTTACTTCAGCAGAACCATCAAACAAAGTTGTGGTAAACGAGCAAGGAAGTAAACACTGATAAAAAAAACAAGTGCATAAATTTGGTGTGAGTCGCGCATTAGAAAACCATTCACAAGTTGTTACACTGATTCACATTGCAGCTATAAACTTCAACATATCTATTTGATGGGGCTAACTTTCGTGACTTTTTCGTGAATATGTCTCTTTGTTCACCTTAGAGTCCTGAACATGTTTTCAGCATTTGGTATTGTCGGAAACCTATATCTTTCGACAGCAGTAACTGAGTCTTAAGATGGATTGTTTATTGATTTGGACCCGAGCAATCGATGATCAATGGTTTTGTGCCAACTGTCATACATCCAGAAGACCTTTCCAATTAAGAACCATTACTAATGCACCACAATCCGTGGGAGCTATCCAACCCTTCCAAAGTCACTAAGCATGGGTTGCACAATAACAAGCTTTACAAAAAGATACTGCAAAATTAGAACAATAATTAGGTAAGTGTAAGTTCGTTAATCTTTTACGGAGAAGCACTACAAGAAACTGTCCCTTTAGCGACCGCCAGTGCCATCGCTAAAGGGGAAAACACGGTCGCTAAACCGTTTTAGCGACCGCAAAAAGCTGTCGCTAAAACTGTCACTAGAGACCCGGTCACTAAACTTTAGAGACCGCATTTAATAGTCGGTCGCTAAAATTAGGGACCGCGTTGACCACATTTTGCAACTGCACCCGCAGTCGCTAAATTTTTTTAAAAATTTTAAATTATTTTCTATTTAGCGACCGCTTTTCTAATTTAGCGACCTATATTGGGGTTGCTAATTTTTTTTTATTTTAAATTTGTTTTGTTTAGCGACCGCACCTCACAGTCGCTAATTTTTTTTTAATTTAAAATATTTTTGTTTAGCGACCGCCATATCCAGTTTTGCGATCGCACATCACGGTGGCTAAACCTGGGTTACGCTTTGAAAAATTACGTCTGTTTTGATCTCATGTCCAAAACCTATCCCAAAACCAATTCAACATGTCCAAAACCAATTTAACAACCTGTCCAAAAATCGATTCAACCTGTCCAAAACTAATTCAACAACCTGTCCAAAAACCAATTCAACCTCATGTCCCGCATTCACTCAAACAACCTGTCCAAAACCTATCTACTCTACATATCCAAAAACAAGTCCCGCATTCATTTCAATACGTCAATCCCAAACCAAGCACATCAAGCTTTACATCATCAAACTATAAACATAGGCCATTAAAATCACGTCGATGAGATAAAGAAAAATATCAACTCTCAGGTACATACACAGTCTTCAACCAAAATTAGAAAAATGAGTCAAGTATATGTTAATGAGCTACACAACTGCAATCAATACATAAGATCCCAAAATCATACTAGTCGACAGACCCACCAACCCCGTCATCATCATCTTCTTCATCCCTTGTTGAAGACACGTTCGATCCAACAATGTCCTCATTGCCCTGAGAATCACCGGCACTAGGCACAATACCGCTCTGCATGAAGCCATACAAATGTTTGAACATAATATATACAAATAAAGATCACAGATTAAATGACCACAATACATAAATACTTAAGAAAATTGGTATTACCTAATGTCTGGCTCTGGGTATAATAAAATCTTGTTGGATCATCATCGAATTTTTTTTTAACAAGTTTGTCTAAGCGCTCTTCATCCGTCACTTCAACCTAAGAACTGCTACAACTGGTCGCGCCTGATGTCTGTTGTCTGCCTAGCAACAAACGTGTGGATTGACGAGGGTGGCCGAGGATACGGTTCTTTTTAAGACCCCCTGTAGCTTCTGACCACAAAGAGACCTCGTCCACTAGTTGGCTACCGTCTGCCTGGGAGTTGGCCTGAACTTTTTCCTTATATGCACTCTGTATAAGAAAGTAATAAATGTTATAGGAATGCAACTAGCCGCAACCAATAAGGATACAATAGAAATGCAAAAGTGAAGAATAGTTGTGTGCTCACCGCAAACTGCTCTGCGCTCTCAGAAATCCACTTTCCATCTTTATTTTTGTATGTGAACTCAAAGCTTTGGAGCATTGTAGGGGGGCTTTTTTCAGGGTCGTCTTCTCTCAGCTTCAGATTGTGCACATCATATGGACATGATCTAGCACTATGCTTCATCTTCTGCTCACTACTCGCAATATCCTTGCCTCGATCACTGAGCTTGGCCCATTCACATGTACACCAATGATCAACCAGCTTCCACCACATGGCTTTTTAGAAGTACTCGGGGTTGTAGTCCCTGGCCATAGAAATATATGTCGCACCCGCCCGAGCTAGCGCATGCCTCCTTGCATTGAAAAGTATAGCCACTTTTCAAAAAAAAAATCTAAATTGTTTCTTAGACCCATGCGCTAAGAGAAAAACAATTACAAAAACGCCCTTAAAGACAGAAGTCAAAATTTTTATTTTTTAAAAGCAAATTTAAATATTCAGGATCTAACACAGTGTTTTCGAGATTGATTTTGGCAAGATATAGACTGTACAGAATTGCCGTACGTGAACACCTTGCAGCTTAAGTTTCTGACAATTTAGAAACCACTTGCAACTTGTTTAGCCATTACGTCGCAGCTTCCTCGAGAACGTGTTAGTCTTCCGCCTCTCTAATTCTTCCGTATATCGCATGTGCTTTTACGACAAGAAAACAAGGAAAAATAATAAAGGACAAGTCAGTGCCTTGTAGTTTTTGCTTACTCTATGTAGAGATGTCAAAGGGCCGGGCTTGGGCCGGCCCAGCCCAAGCCCATCGGGCCTGCTGTCGGGCCGGGCCGGGGCCGGGCCAGTGGGGCTGCCAACCGGGCCGGGCCGGGCCGGGCCTGCCGAAGGGAAACCTAGGCCCAGTCCAGGCCCTGGCCCTAGGCCCAATATCTAGGGCCGGGCCCGGGCCCAAAAAACATTTTTTTTTTCTTGTTATTCAATTTTAAATTCCATCTCTAGCCTCTAGGCAATATTCACAATTTAACGAACCTAATCTTTATCCTTTTATTTCATTATAAGTAATATACATATGTATGTATGTATATAATAATAATATTTGTTAGCCATTATATTTTTTATTATATGTTAAACATTTTCATACTCTTCTTGGTGAGCTTTATTAATAAAATCTTAACACATAACAATTTATATAGAAAAATAATAAATGTGTTCATAGGCCATTCTCCTTTTATCCGGGCTTGGGACCGGCTGCTTGTAAACAAACAGGCGAAGTTACCTATTTTTTTATATATACGAAAAAATATATATCTTGCTTGTAAAAAATTATTTTATATATATGGAAAAAAAGTATATTTTGTGAAAAAATTTATTCTTAAAACTTTAACAATCAAAATAATAATGCATGTCTATCCAAAATATCAGCAATCAAAGATCAAGAAATCTGCAACGTCAACCAAAAGGATCAAAAGAGGAAAATAAAAACAAATTACCTAATCATCCGGAAGTATTTCAATATCCGAGTCACTGCTCTTCCTATCATCAATCGGTTTATCTTGCTCGCGGTAATTCGCATCAAGATAATCCTTCCAACATACACATAGCTCGAGCGACTCGGGGTTAAGACGACTCCTCCTGTTATCCAAAACCCTCCCGCTTGCTGAAAATGCCGACTCTGAAGCAACCGTGGAGGCTTGCACTGGCAGTACATCCCGTGCAATTTGGGATAAAGTTTTATACATGTTTTGATTTTGTTTCCAAAAATTTAACAAATTAAAATTAACCTGTTCTTGCCTTGATAAATCAGAATAATGATCAGTATTTGAATATACACCAATCTCATTAAAAGAGGAAAAATTATATGAACCTCCCGAATTAGAAGTACCTTCACCTGGTAGTTTTCTTGCTACTAGATGTTCAAAGCCTTGAAGGTATGGCGCATAATACCTCTCAGCAGTGGATGATGATGTAGCTCGCCCGCGCACGTCAGCAGAATTACGATAGAGTTTGAACAAGTCCTCAAACCTCTTGCTCACTTTTGCTGTGAGCAAGGTTGTGTCCTCTGCTGTGTAGTGCATTAATTTCGATATCTCTTGTATCGAGGCGTTCACGCCATGCAACTTTAACCTAGGATCTAAACAAGTAGCCACAGTAAAAATAGCAGGCAGTTTACTCCAATATTTATTAAATTTTTTATCCATCACTTGTACTATTTCCCTAAAGGGTCCTATATATCTCCATTTTGTTAACATTGTAGCCATCTTCAGAATTTCTATTACAGCGAGAGGAGAGGTGGGATAGTACGTACCAGACAATAAATTGGTAGACGTGTAGAATACCTCCAAAAATTCAGCTAGGTATGTGGCCATCTGCCATTCCTCTTGAGTTGGCAAGCCGGCTGGGAACTGGGTTAGTAGAAAATACGTGTAGACTTCTCGGTATGCCAGAATGTGTAAAAGCATGTGGTATGTAGAGTTCTACCTGTGGACCACATCTGTAACTGCTCTCCTGCGAGGCATATTATATTGAACACACAACGTTTTAAATTGTTGTGTTCTCAAACTCGAGCCATTAACATACGCTGTCATACCCCTCAGTTTGAGCAGAATATCTCCTGCAGCAGCTAAACCATCTTGAACAATTAAATTAATAATGTGACAAACACAACGAACATGAAATACTTCACCATGAAGTACAGGTTGAAGCGTCTCCTTTAAAGCTGCAACAGCAGCTTTATTATTAGAAGCATTATCAAAACTAACACTCATAATCTTATCCTTAATTTTAAATGTGTTGCATGCTTTTAATATAAGAGTAGCAATGTTCATTCCATCGTGCGGATAAGGGAAGTGCTCGAAAGCGATGATTCTCTTGTGCATAACCCAATCTGCATCAATCCAATGAGCGGTCACACAAGAATAACTAACAAAAGTATAAGGAGATTGCCAAATATCAGAAGTAAGACTAACTTTACCGTCAAATTTATCGAAATAATCGATAAGGCGTGCTTTAGCAGCCTTGTACTGTCGGAGTGCATCGGATCTAGTTGTGTTTCTAGTAACCTTTTTGTACAAAGGTTGGACGTATGTGTTCATATATCTAGAGTACTTAGGATTATCGGCAAAAGAAAAAGGTTGTTCATCATGAATAACAAATTCAGCGAGACCGTCTCTTTGCTCTCGCTGATTATAAACAAATAACTTACCGTCAAAAGATAACTGCGTTTGGGTAGGTTCGACGTGGCCTTGTCGAGGTGCACACTGAGGGTAATGCCTGTTAAGATGTCCATTACCACTACCAGTCGAAAATAATTTAAGACAGTACTTACATCGAGCTTTTCGGGTGTCGTCCACCGTAACTACGTCGAAATGATTCCAACACTCGGCTTTCTTCTTTTTCCCCTTCTGGACTTCTGGCACGTTATCGAAGGCATTGTTCGGCCCTTCTTCATCATGACCAGGCATAGGGTTGAGATTATGCCACTGAGTGGTAGCTTCGCCAACCGAGCTGCGTCCTTGACTATAATGCGGGGGGTCTTCATCAGGCGTGTATTCAAAATCTGGAATGTTTTGATTGAACTCCCAATTGGCTTGAGTATCTATCATAGAGCCTGTACTCATTCGTCCACGAACGAATGGTTGTGTTGGTGCTTGGATTGGTGTTTGTGATGGCCGTGGCGCTGGCGCTTCTGCTGGTGGTGGTGCTTGCGATGATGATGATTTCTTTCGTGATGACGTTACACGCCTCATTTTCTTCAATATTCCAGCCATATTTCACGCTAAAATTTGTAAGAGTAACTAAATACACAAGTATAAGAGTAGTAATAAGAAATAACAATTAAAAGAATGAACGAGTAACAAATATTAGAGAGTTAGTAATTAAAAAGAATTTAGCAAGACTAGTAATTAAGAAACAAGAGTACTAATTAGTAAATACTAGTAGTAATTAAAAGAATGAACGAGTAACAAATATTAGAGAGTTACTAATTAAAAAGAATTTAGCAAGACTAGTAATTAATAAACAAGAGTACTAATTAGTAAATACTAGTAGTAATTAGCAAGAGTAGTAATTGGAGAGGAAAATAGTAGCAGAGCTTGTTGTGAGAATAAGAAGAGAGTAAGAAGATTGGTGTGAAAAATTAGAGAGAAATGGTGTGAATTTATAGATTTTAGAAACTTCACAAAAGACCAAAATACCCCTACAAACTATCCGTTTATAGTTGTTGGGGAGGGTAAGAGTGTAAAGGAGTTGAAAAATATAGGTTAGACTAAAATACCCCCCAAACTAGCCGTTATATAGCTGTTGGGGGGGGTAAAAGTGGAAGTTTGGAAAAGGGGGAGAAGAAAGGGGGGGAAAAGCAAAAGATTCAAAAAATGTGGGGCCAAAACCGGGCCAAAACCCGGGCCGCAGACCGGGCCAGGTAACCGGGCCGAAGACCGGGCCAAGCCCGGGCCAAAACCGGGCCGGCCGTTTTTCCAGATTCTTCAGGCCTGGTCCAGGCCCAGGCCCCAGGCCCTATGTGTGCGGGCCTCTACTGTTCATCCACGGGGCCGGGCCAGCCCGGGCCAGAACCGGGCCGGGTCGGGCCAGCCCGCGGGCCGCCCGGCCCGTTTGACACCTCTAACTCTATGTCCATATATAATATATGGTTGAACCAGCAGCCCAGAGGGGTGGAAGAAGAAAAGCTATATCTGACTTAGCACAGGGTACAAAATGAAAAGCACGATGAACTACTTCCCGCATGGTATTTCCGATCAAGACTTAGGGTCGCGGTGTATAGCATCGATCTGCAGAGTCCCTTTGGGTATGCGACGAGCCGGGGAAGAAAGGGCCAGGCACGCCTATGACCCTGAACTCGTCTCTATCGGCCCATTTCATCATGGGAACCCGGCGTTAAAGCTCATGGAAGAACACAAAAGCCACGTGATATCGCGTGGCTTGGAGAGGATTAACAGGACACGGCGGCTCGAGTCAAACGTGAACCAGGAGGGCGTGATTACAATGGACAGTTTGGCTCAGGCAATAGAGGGGTCGGAACAAAGGGCAAGGGCATGCTATTCCGAGGCATTTGACATCCATAGCGAAAAATTCCGACACATGATGGTCCTTGATGGCTTGTTCATTATCGAAGTCTTTGACCGATTCCTGGAAAGCAATGGGGTAATTCACTCACCTCCCTCCCCTTTTTCTTGTTTTCGCTTTCGTTTGCAAAAATTGGTCCAAGAATGTAGCTTGACAATCACATTTAATTAAGGCTAGATGAATTTTTTAAGCTAAAACTGGTTCACAGGCTCGTGCGCCAAGTTGATTTTAGGCTGACGGTGCTGTGCTCACAAAAAAGGACTTGGCACTTTCACCTAAAGTCAATGGAAAGGATGAATGCCGACAATCAGGAATAGAATTGGCTGGTTTGGCAGAACAGCTGAAGAAAGAGTATGGTTACCCAAGTAGCCGCCCGGATCTTTAAGTTTGGAAGGGACCTTCTTCTAGTCAAGTTCTCGTTTCAGCAGTAGGTGCACACTATTTATTGAAAGTAAATTAATGAAATTTTTACGTTCTATTTTCTACAAGATAAAGAAATATTACACTTTCAGGTTATAAGAAAAAAAAAAAATCAATATACAAGGATAGAAAGGAATTAAGATTTAAGATATGAATCATTCGGTGAGCAGCGCAACAAGAAAGTATTTTCTTTGGAAAATTTTACCCATCCTTTGCAACACATGAACATGTTAATTTGCCCAACCATCTCTCAATATCACACACTCGCCACTTCATTTGTGTAGAGAAGTTAGAACATAAAACTTTGTCATATTCGTATGGTAAGTGTAGACATCACTCGAACTTTTTCTTTGGTGGAAAGAATTCAGTATACACCGTCTACTAAGTCAGAAACATACAAGCGTTTCAAACACTTGATGCGCAGCTTCTTTTAGTGTACTGGCACGAGGTGAAACTACATGGAATTACATTCATTCAATGAAGCTTTTTTCTGTCGAAGTTTTCTTTGACACGATGTAACCTATTTCACAGGGCATTTCATGGGATGAAGCCGAAACTGATCCCATCTTTAGGTCCCGTTGTCAACTTCCTATGCTTATGCTTGATCTCATTAAACTTGAGAACCAGCTACCCTTTTTCATACTAGAAAAGCTTTTCGATCTCACTCATACTGGCAACAAATCATTCTCCCACACCTTCACATATCTCGCTCTCTACTTCTATGCTTCTTTCAATCCTTCAATGCCCAAAAGTTGTTTGACATATCACGACTCAAGAGGCATAATGCATTTACTCGAGCTTTTTCACTCTGTTTACAAGCCTATTGTAAATAGATCTCCAAGGCTGGACACGAGGCGTTCCATTGGATCTATCAGAGATATCCGATTAGCCGATATCACATTCACGCGAGTGCAGAGAAATCTACTAGACATAATTTACAGCCGAACAGGGCAAGCAGTTCTGGAAATACCTCAGCTTCTCATTGACTATTCGAATGGGTAATGTGTGGTACCAGGTACGAGGGAGGCTGAAGCTAATTCTTCTTGATCCTTTTGGGAAGTATGTGGCCTTGCTAATCACGATTGCAGCTCTGTACCTTACAATTATCCAGACCGTTTTCACCGTTCTTCAATATATTTAAACCTCGTAGTTGAAGATTAAAAAATCTCCACCGCACCTCGTACATACTTCAACACAATATGATTCAGTTTAACTACCTCAGAGTACTAGAATTTGTCAGTCATGTGCAGAGTCCCCCTATTCTTGAAATGCCAATTCTTTTGTAACCAATGTATATAACCCCTTGATTTCTTCCTTGTAAAGATTGAACATGTACTGAAAAAATAAAGCGTATGCTGTAAAATCACCTATTGATCCGTTCTTTTGATGACATGGACAAGTGTACTAAGGTTTAAAGTGCCTCTGAAGTGTTTTCTATTAGATGTGCTTGGTCACGACAAAGCACTGGTGGAGCCAGAAATGTTGAGCAGGGTGTGTACTTGAAAATTTATTTATGATTCACAATATGTCTATAATTATACCCTGATGTGTTTACCAACACATTCTTTCATTGCTAAATGTTAATATGGTACTGCTATATAACATGGTGCTATATAACATGGTGCCCGTTATCTCATTGTGCGAGGTCTTGCCTTCAAATATTTATACTTCACTATTTGGTTCCCATGTAATCGTAGTGCAATTCGCACTCTGTTTATTGGTGTAACTTGGTGGTGGTGCACCTTCGTTTACATCTCATTGATTTGTTTTACCATTCACAATCGGAGTTTGCACGTGACGGAGAAAGTTAATTACGACAATATTATTGGGTTGATTCTTTACCTGCTTAAACTTTTAGAATAAACCAACAACATAATCCTAATGTAGCTATTACTAACAAAAAATATGTGGATAAAATAATATAGTGTGGAATAGTGTCTCCAATCTAGAGCTTTTCCCTTTCCCCACCCCAAACTCTTCCCTCTCTATAACATTCAACAAAAAGAAAAAGGGTAAAGAGTTACATAACCTCCAAAATGTAATTCAAGACCTTGCCACAACCAATCCCCTTTAGAAGCTCCATTAGAAACCCCCAAAGTTAGTACTTAATGCTCCCTAGCTAGTTTGAAGATGGCTTTAAGGAGTTAGTTTGTCCGAAGAAGCAAGAACTAACGGATCTAAATTAGCAAGCTGTAACAGGCGACTTGTAGAGAATTGAGAAGGGAGAACACCTGCATAGTACGTGAACACCTAGCAGCTTAAGTTTTTGACAATTTAGGTAGTGTTTGATAAAATTTAAGTTTCAAGTTTTTTGTCTAGTTTTGAAAACTGAAAAAAAATTTGATATTTGGTTCGCAGTTTCCATTACTTTTCCCTTCAGTTTTGTGCTGTTTTTGAAAACTCTCCCATTTTAGAGTTTTCGGTTTTCAGTTTTGGTCTTTTTACTTCAGATCTCACCTTCAAGCTTCATTAGAAGCAATTTGGAACCCACTTCTTTATTTTTCATTTCATCACTCTCATTAGCTAACCCCCATCCCCAACGACCACCACACAACAAAGATGTCGCCACCACACCGCTTCCACCGATCGCCGTCGAGAACCCTGAGATCAAGATTAGCGCCGCCACCCCACCATCGCCGCCACTCGACGTAGACTTGCTCCACCCAACTCCATTGTCGTCGGGGTGGACTTCGCCGGATCCACTGGAGGCAAAGTAGGGGTAGGCACGGCCAGGCCGATGCGGAGCCAATCGGCATAGCGACGGAGGAAGAGAAGGAAGACAAAGACATCGACGGCGGCTTGAAGAGCGGCCATAGGTAGACGAAGACGACGGTGGTCGTCGGATCTTCGCTTGATCGCTTCATTCCCGATCATCTACGCCACTTAACTCCACTGTCGCTCGAGTGGACTTCGTGGGAGCCATCGGAGGCATAGGCACGGCCAGGCCGATGCGGAGCCGATTGGCCTAACAGAGGAAGAGAAGGTGGAAGATGAAGACAACGACGGCGGCTTGAAGAGCGGCCATATGAAGACGAAGACAACGGCGGTGGCTGGATCTTCAATTGATCGCTTCATTCCCGATCAGTTCATAGAGGGGAAGTAACTTTTGTGGGGGTTTTAAGGAGAATCTCTCCCTCTGCGATTCATTCTGTCTTGGCGGTGGTGCTTGGCTGGAGGTGGTGCTAAAGAAGAAGAGAAGTTAATGAGAAATGTAAAAAAAGAAAGTAGAAAGAAAACTCAAAAACAAAAACTGTCTTACCAAACATCTATCTGTTTTTTCTCCAAAAAAATTCACAACTAGTACTACAAGAAAAAATCGCAAGTAACTGGTTTCTTTCCAACCATTTTTTAAGCATCTATTTCCAAATCGACATGATCTTGGTAATAAGTTCCCATCTTGAATTCTTTCTGATCTGTTCCTCCCTTAATAGAGTTTCGTATCAGGTCACCCTATAAGATAACTCGAACACGTTTCTGAACTCCATTCCTTCAAAAAATTTCCTAATTTCCAAATCTAAACCATTGAGAGCTAAATTTGCCAACTCAGACTCTAGCATTTGAAAATGACATTTGTTTTTGGAGGCTTTAAATCTTTTTAGAAACTGCTCCGCACTTTTCCCTGAAAACTGTTTCAACCTAGCAAGATCGGCCAGAGAAATTTCTGATTCCATTTTGAAGAATTGAGCATGGAATAAATCCTCCATATTTCTCCAAGAAAACACTGAATTTGGCTGCAAATTTGCAAATCATGAAAAAGCCACCCAGTGAGTGAGTATTGAAACCTTATTAACTTAATCTATTCATGTTGACCTAAATCTCCACATTGAAAGGTGAACCTAGCAATGTGGTCAATGGTCAATTGATTCCCTTTGTCGTGAAACAGGCTGAATTCTGGGACTTTTACCCCTCTAGTTATTTCCATCTGATCAATCTCATCAGGTATGGTTTTTGATATAAAGACCTACCGATAGGCTTATATCCTTGACCTATTCCAACTTGGTGGAATTCATGAGGAAATTGAGGTCCAAACCTACAACCCAACCCTTCCCTATCATTCATTTGACCAGTATCGGTCGTCTCTTGGAACGTGGGATTCTCAAACCATCAATTTTCTCTAGGTTCCTTTTATGAGGAGGGGTATATGCACCCTCGACTCCCTGGCCAGTATGAGGCCATTTCCATTTCTAGGAATCCTAGTATTATTAGGCCACATAGCAGGGTTTTTAAATCCACTTACGCCTACTTCTTTTCTACTCGGCCCTGATTCCCCTCCATCGACAGGTGCGGGAATGTACCCGCCAGACTCATGTCGCTTATTTAAACTCAAGTCATTCGTATGTTTTAAAGCATTTTCGATCCTTATAGGAGAATTATCTGTCTCCAGTGGATCAGTCTGACTGTTAATAGGGGCTTTTCCCTTTTGCATGTTTAGATTCACTACCCTAGCAATGAAGGAAGTCTGTTTTTAGATTTCTCCCGACAAACTTTTAATCATTTCTTTTTCAGAGGTATCTTTTTCCTCTGACACTCGTATCACTTCATCTACCATTTTTCAAACTGACTTTGATCACTAACCAGTTTGTTCAAAAACACGTTTTGATTTTGCAAGACAACCATAAATTGAGACATCATGTTTGTAAATTCTTGGGTTGATGAACTGACCTAGTTTATCGCCTATGCCAAAGTTAGGCCATTGTGGCCAATGCCTGGCATCTCCATATCAAAACTCACACCATTACTGAAACTTCCCTCGTTGGCATTTTTTGAGTTTTGAACGTTGGCGTTCACACTATCGTTCCTGTTCATGTCATTAATGGCAAGCAGGAACTTACCTCTTCCAAATTACCACCATTGTTGGTGCTCGGAGTTTCAGTACCATTATTTATACCGTGAAGCTTCACAACATCACTACGTGTGCTTAGCCTAGTTTTCTTTTTTAGCTACCACTATCCCACCGGGCGTGCCAATGTTTGCGCTGCTGGGGAAACTCACTATCGATCGTCCGCCTATGACACAACCGATGAACAGTGCGGGATCTTTTTTTGCCTCTTGGGCCTGAGAACTTCGCTAAAACGGGAAACAGACTGATGATAATATACGGCACAAATCTAGAAACGATGCGCCCACTGAGATGATAAAGACAATATTTACAATACAACAAACACAGGTACAACAGTGTACTGGGTTTTCTATCGATACAAGACAAATCATCTAATAGACTGACTAAAAGAAAGAGCTAAACATACTATTTTCCTATTCTAGTTTTTGTTTGTGAATTGACGACCTCTTTTCCTGTTGTCTTGCCCACCTTTTATACTTGCATCATTCCTAACCGTCCATTTTCTACAACTGCACATCCTTAATATCTTTATTAGGAATAACTTCTTAGGCTCCATGATCGGTCGTTTCCATCCGAAGTTTCCTCAATGGTGCTGATAACTGTCTATTCCAAAAACTATTTATCAACCACTGCTACCGATCTGTTTGCCATGTCTTCACGTTGTCCGACATTGTTGATTTAATCGTGCCTTCAGCGGTTCCTTCCTTGTACAGGTCATTCAAATATTTTGATTCCCGCGTTTTCTCTCTCAATCACTTATCATTCTTTTCACATTCGGTAACTGATGATAACCGTAACAGACGTGCCTTTTCCCACTTCCTTTATCAATGCACTTTTTATGGTTATCATCATGCCACATGTATGTGCATTATTTGTCGTAAAAAAAATTGTGCCAACAAGTACATAACAAATAATTTTGAAATCTTCTAATTCTAATTACGAGAATCTTCCTAAGTTCTCATATACCATTTGAAAGAACTCAAGCTAGGTAAACTCTTCCAAAGGCCACACCACTTAAATCCTTTGGAAATCTTTTTCGCACTTGGTTGCGTCAGGATCGGGTACGCTCATGCACCATTAAAACATCTATGTTTATCCAAGGGCACGTGTGAGCCTTTACAGAGCAAACAAGTACATAACAAATTAATATAAACTTTTGAAAAATCTTCTAATTCTGAAGTGCAAATAACAAAACATTATGATTGTTATTTATTTGATCATCATCTGCTTGACGAACGTTCCTAGACTAGTTTATTGTAAAGCTGGCACTGTTTTGAATTTTCTCATTTAGTCTGCGTCAATCACTCACTCACTCAAACCAATTAATTTCGTGAAAACTGCTATGGAAAATTTCCAATGACATGCGTAGTGTTTTCCAGATTGATTTTGGCAAGATATAGACCGTACAGAATTGCGGTGAACACCTTGCAGCTTCATTATGTTTTTTGACAATTTAGAAACCGCTTGCAACTTGTATAGCCATTACGTCGCAGCTTCCTCGAAAACGTGTTAGTCTTCGGTCTCTCTAATTCTTCCGTATATCGCATATACTTTTACGACAAGAAAACAAGGAAAAATAATAAAGAACAAGGCAGTGACTTGCAGTTTTGGCTTACAATATGTATATATACATAGAGTTGAACCAGCAGCCAGAGGTGGAAGAAGAAGAGCGATATCTGACTTAGCACAAGGTACAAAATGAAAAGCACGATGAACTACTTCCCGCATGGTATTTCCGATCAAGACTTAGGGTCACGGTGTATAGCATCTATCTGTAGAGTCCCTTTGGGTATGCGACGAGCCGGAGAAGACAGGGCCAGGCACGCCTATGACCCCGAGCTCGTCTCTATCGGCCCATTTCATCATGGGAACCCGGCGTTAAAGCTCATGGAAGAGCACAAAAGCCACGTGATATCGCGTGGCAATTGGAGAGGATCAACAGGTCACGGCGGCTCGAGGCAAATATGAAACAAGAGGGCGTGATTACAATGGATAGTTTGGCTCAGGCAATAGAGGAGTTGGAACCAAGGGCAAGGGCGTGCTCAAGGGCAAGGGCGTGCTACTCCGAGGCTTTTGACATCCATAGCGAGAAATTTCGACACATGATGGTCCTTGATGGCTTGTTCATTTTCGAAGTCTTTGACCGATTCCTGGAGAGCAATGGGGTAATTCACTCCCCTCCCTCCCCTTTTTCTTGTTTTCGCTTTCGTTTGCAAAAATTGGTCCAAGAATGTAGCTTGACAATCACGTTTAAGGCTAGATGAACTTTTTAAGCTAAAACTAGTTCACAGGCTCGTGCGTCAAGTTGATTTTTAGGCTGAAGACATTCATGTTTAACATGCAGTTCTGTGCTCAACGATAGGAAAATGTAATCACATTTAGGTTTACAAAAAAAGGACTTGGCACTTTCACCTAAAGTCAACGGAAAGAAGTTGGTGACTCCAAACAAATTGATTGCTATCAGAGCCCCGGTTCCATGCATGTTTGACGACAAGGATGAGAGGAAGGACTTGTTCTTCTTCTGTAACATCTTACACGCTAAAGTCCCATTTGTTTCCATCCACTTAGGCCTTTTAGTTTTACTTAAAGTCCCGACAATCAGGAATAGAATTGGCTGGTTTGGCAGAACAGCTGAAGAAAGAGCGAGTATGATTACCCAAGTAGCCGCCCGGATCTCTGAGTTATGTTTAAAGGGACCTTCTTCTAGTCAAATTCTCGTTTGAGCAATGGGTGCACACTATTTATTGTAAGTAAATCAATGGAAATTTTACGTTCTACTTTCTACAAGATAAAGAAATATTACACTTTCAGGTTATCAGAAGAAAAAGAAATCAATATACGAGGATAGAAAGGAATTAAGAATTAAGATACGAGTCATTCGGTGAGCAGCGCAACAAGAAAGTATTTTCCTTGAAAATTTTTACCCATCCTTTGCAACACATGAAAATGTTAGTTCCTCCCCATCTGCCCAACCATCTCTGAATATCAAGCACTCGCCATTTCATTGGTGTAGAGAAGGTATGAACATAAAAATTTGTCATTTTCTCATGGTAACTGTAGCCATTACTCGAACTTTTTCTTTGGTGGAAAGAATTCAGTATACACTGAAAGCCTCACTCGGTGAAACTGCATGGAATTATATTCATTCAATAAAGCTTTTTTCCGTCAAAGTTTTCTTTAACACGATGTAACCTATTTTTCAGGGCATTTCATGGGATGAAGCCGAAACTGATCCCATCTTCAGGTCTCGTTGGATACCTCCTATGCTTATGCTTGATCTCATTAAACTTGAGAACCAGTTACCCTTTTTCATACTAGAAAAGCTTTTTGATCTCACTCATACCGGCAACAAATCATTCTCCCACACCTTCACATATCTCGCTCTCTACTTCTATGCTTCTTTCAATCCTTCAATGCCCAAAAGTTGTTTGACATATCACGACTCAAGAGGCATAGTGCATTTACTCGAGCTTTTTCACTCTGTTACAAGCCTATTGTAAATAGATCTCCAAGGCTTGACAAGAGGCGTTCCATTGGATCTATCAGAGATATCCGATTAGCTGATATCACATTCAAGAGAGTGCAGAGAAATCTACTAGACATAATTTACAACCGAACAGGCCAAGCAGTTCTGGAAATACCTCAGCTTCTCATTGATTATTCAACTGGTCCCCTGCTGCGAAATTTGGTGGCACTCGAACAAAGCACTAGGAGTGTGAATCCGTACTTCACATCTTATGTGATTTTCTTCGCAGAGCTTGTCAACTCTCCACAAGATGTTGAGATTCTTCGTCGTGGAAATGTCATAGTTTCGCTGATTGGAAATGATGAAGAAGTAGCCACCTTGCTTAGTAACATACGCAAGGAGGTTATATTATTCGAGAGAGAATGCTACCTTTCTTCAGTACGACATATGATTAGTGATCGAATGGGTAATGTGTGGTACCAAGTACGAGGGAGGCTGAAGCTAATTCTTCTTGATCCTTTTGGGAAGTATGTGGCCTTGCTAATCACGATTGCAGCTCTGTACCTGACAATTATCCAGACCGTTTTCACCGTTCTTCAGTATACTGGCCCAGAATCCCGTATCAAGCACGGGGCGATTTATTAATAGTAATATATTTTAGTAGCTTTGAAATGTATAGCAAAATATATTGCACAATTTTATAATTTTATTGTTATTTCATCGAAGATATTTATTTTAATCCGTGGCTTGAACTTTCTTGTAACAAAATAAATTAACTCTTCTGATGAAATATCAATAAGCATTGTCCTTGTATATAATGTTAATTCCAATTTGGTAACTACATAGATGAAAAAAAATTAAAGATTTATTTAGTACACGAAAAAGTAAAAGTAAATTCTACTATAAAAATTTGCGGAGAACATATTGAGATTAATTTGCTATTGCACAAGATATTTTTATTATTTTCTAAGTATCTTTTAAAAATAATTTGTACATTTGAATAGGTTGTCCATAACATTAATTACATATTAGTTTAATTTTGACAGAGAAAATTTTGGTCCATATATTTATTTATAGCATGTGATTTATAAAAGTTAATCAACACGACTAATTAAATAAGGATGGTGTGGCATTTTTAGAAGCAAGTGTCATCCACCAACAAAGTATACCGAGGAAGTAGTATTCAGTGCATGAGTTAATTATATAAAGTTTAAAAAATTTAACCAACATGACTATATAGGATAGCTCAAAACCTCATAGCAAGGAAATTGTTTAACAAAATTTAATCAACATGTCATAAAGTATACAATAAGCATACTTATTAAGTAAGATTCATCTTCGGATATAATAAGTTTTCAATTTAAGTTTTAGTCTACATTCATCACAATATAATTAATATCTTTTTAGATTTTAGATACAATTCTATTGAAAACTATAAAAGTTAACATAAAATCATAAATGATATATTGTTAATGCAGAATTTATGATGAATTTAATTATTCATATTAAAAATACCATAGAAAAAATTGGTTCAAACAACATAAAATTAGTTGAATGTAAGAAATGCTCACATAATTAAGGTTTTAAATTTACACTTTTTTTTTAAGTATATCTCATATAGAATCTGCATATTATGATATTTTCCCTTAAAGCAATGCGACTAATAGGATAGCGAAAACTTTAGAGTAAAGAAATTATTGATCAAAATTTTTAACCAATATATTAATCAATTTAAATTAAATTTTGAATTTATAGAAAATTAAAATATGAATTTGAAATAATACCTGATTTTTCTTATTAAATCTCTTAAGTATTTTTTTATTTTACACGTTAATATTTCGTGTTTCAAATAAAGTGATAACAGGTTACTATATTGGTTAGAAAATTTTGAATGTTTCAAATTGATTTTCGAATTTTCATAAGGCTTATCATTTAAATTTTCACTATATTTGTCGATTTAATTAATTAAGAAAATTAAGGACCCCGTACAAAATAATGTTTGGAGATCTTTAGCAACATTAATATGTTTAACATTTGTTTTATAACTCTTATTATATTAAAAACACGATGCAATGAGGTGTCATGACCTATCATTGCATTTCTTGCCGCAGTTATTAGATATTATAGTTCAGGATCCCGAGTCAAGCTCGAGTAAGTTTATAAAATATTTTAAAAAGCTACAAAAAGTGTATCAAATGCATACCACATATTAAGAAACAAAAAGAGATTATGATCTTATGGGAAAAGAATCTACTTTCGCTAAAACTATTTTTTTTTAATAAAATTTTAGTACTTTTTTTTATAACAGCTTCAAGTAACTTGTCAAGATTATATTATTATTATTAAGTTCTTTTAGTGGTCCAACCTCTAACCTTTCAAAATCAAGTTTCTTAGCTTGAAAAGTTAGGTTAAGAGTTATTTATCTTTGGAATCGTAAATGTCAAAATTCATTCTTATATTCTTCATAAATCATTGTTTCAAGAAATCATGGCAGGATTTTTTTTCGTCTCATACACATTTAAAAATATTGCAGTATTAATTAGATGGTCATACAATTGTTGTGGAATGTATATGTTTGCTTTAGTTCCTCTGAACTGTAATTTTAAAGAACAATGAGTGGATTGTGTTATAGTGTCGTTAGATTTTTGCGTTCTTTAAGCTTTCCTTTCACATCGTCAAGCGGTACTGTAACACAATCTATCATTGTTCTTTCAACTTACAGTTCATTTAATGGAACTAAAGCAAACATATATGTGTACGCAAATATTATGCAAGAATTATATGCCAATCTAATCAAGGTTTTAATAGTCAAAATCAAAACTTAATACGTAAATATATGTCTGTACCATAGAGTTTAAATGTAACACCCCAGAATTTTCGGAGCGTTAACCAATCAATCAATCGAAACCTCAATTATCTAATCCATTCCACCAAAGAAACTCAATAACATCCATGTCAGAGCTCTACAAACAATTCAAATGTCTCAGCCAACTCTTTTCGTCACAAAACAATGTAATTTTCTTAATCTATTGAGTTACTCATCGGTTCCCTCACATGGGCTTAAATAAAAATTAATAAAAATGCTAATCTAATCCATAATCAAGCTCATTGTTCCGGAATCTAACTGACGATTATTTCCTGCAGAAGGGAACAGAAAAGAGAGTGAGCTTTTGAGAGTTCAGTAAGGTTGCTCAAAAATCCAGAAAAAGAATATAAACGATTATCAGATTCACTTCAAAAATGATAAGGGAAGAGATTCAACTCAATCACTAAAACCAGATATAGAGACAAACAATTTCGATCACACTGAAATGATGCAGATGATATTGAACATGAGTATAATGCAAAGTCATACAGGCAGTGCAGGGTAATCACTTAGCAAAGCCACAAAGGCGATGCTCAATAACACTGTGGTTATATATGCATATGAACACTAGCTAGACCCTTAAGGTACTAGCATCACCCGACAATAACAGACCATCCTTATATCACCTTCGATACAGACCATCCTTACAACTCCTCAATACACTAACTCATGTCAATATGCAGAATGCAATAGTCGATAATACAATGAATAAATCGATACACAATAAGAAATAAATTTCGAGCATCGATAAGAATTTACAATAAACGTGTAAGGCTCAAAACATGGTATTAAGGGCAATCAATGCAATTTCATAACAATTATAAACTGAGTCCAATGAAAGCTCCAATAACAATTTAGAAAGAAGGCTTAGATGTCAAATGGATGAAATAGGGTTTCAGAAGAAATCTCTTACATCAGTCCGAAGCTATGTTAAGCTAATCAACCTCACACACAAATCCCTCGAATTAACCTAAATAGGGCAGATCATTTATTAGTATACATTCTACGCAACGATTGTTATATACTTGGTATTAACTTCTTAAACAGCTGTCATCCCTGCTTTTGAAATAAGCTAACTATAAGCGTTCATCTATGACTACTAGAGATATCTCAAAAACAGATAACATATACTTGTATATACAATAGAGGGATCGAAAAGGTCACTTACATAATGCTACGCATTTTCTCGATGCCAGAATCATGTGCGATGATTGCTTGCTACACTTGACCGAAAGAACTGCCCAGTTCATTCCAAGCTCATCTTGAACTAGCCAATAGTATATGTGCCCGTCTCCACTTCTTCGAAACTCACTTAGAGTAAATTCGGCCATTTTCTTTTTCCTCAATTTCTTTCATTCTCCGTCTATCCGTATGCATCTGACTCCATCTGGCTTTTCTAACTCTCTTTCTCGTTCTCTTGAACTCTACAAGACAATTACTAACACACCTCATCGTCTCGACAACCCGTTCTAATACACCGTCCCTTTCTTTGTTCATGTCTCTTTCTCTTACAGACTCGCACACAAACCCACAACACAACACACACATGCACCCATAACACTCACACAATAATCCTTGTCAAAATAAACAAACACAACGCATAATGCACACCTATACAACCATACAACAAACTGCGCATGACACCACTAAATCCACCACCCGGTATGGAAAATTACTCAAAACACCCCATGACATAAAATTACCAAAATACACTTAATGACCAACATGACCAGAAATAAATTTCAATATACTTCAAAACTCATCTACATATGTATTAGATTGAAATCAAGCCAAAAAGTTCTTTGAAAAATATCATTTTATTCCAAAAACTCCCTCCGACTCTTATCGACGCACAAGGCGACTAAAGTCGCTACACATGATAACAGATAATGAAAATTCTTAAAACTTTAAACACTAAAACATTTCAATGGTAAAAAGGTCACAATGAAATTTTTAGAAAATAATAATAATAATAATAGTAATCTAATATGCTATCTTTAATAAATCAAGAATAATATTTTTAGATGAAATCATTTCACACTTTTCGAGGACACTGAAAAATCCAAGAAAAATTTTAGACCATAGATATTACAAAAAAAAAAAAAAAATAGGAATTTTGACAATAAGAAAATGATGGCCCTTCAGCGACACATTTCATTTTTCTACCTCAAAAAATTCTCGTCTCCAACACACATTTATAACCATTTGCCCGAAACAAACAAACAAACACATACAAACTACTCCACTCATTCAACCCACTACACTAACACACGCCCATACTTTCCACATAGACATGCACACACTGGTTAAACATACAAACTAACCCACACACACACAGTTCATCGGAACTACACACTAAACACACTTTGTTACCTACTATCACCCAACAATAATCACTCATACATATCTGCCAAAGACACACAGCATACATTAACCGATGCATACGTACAAACCAGCCACTTCATTTCATTTCAACCGCCAAAACGCAACACACCGACGGCTAACTTCTACTACCAACCTACCATTACAAGTGTCGTCTTACAACAATTGACAAGCAGTCCACCACCATTCTTACTATTGTCCTGCACTCAAAAACCAACTCTAATAACCTGTTTGCGAGTTTTTTTTAGGAGAGAAATGGAAGGAAAAGAAAGGAAAGTGACTACTTTCCTCCCTTTTCTTTAGTTTGTGAGTTTTTTTAAGGAGAGAAAAGAAGAGAAAGGGGAGGAAAGTTTGGGCTTCTTTCGTCTCTAAATCTTTCCTCCCAAAATTGGGAAGAAACGGAGAGAAAGGAAACTCTCATAAGTAACATTTTAATAATGCACATATTACCCTTGAGACAATGAAGACTAAATTTTGAATGACTTCTAGGTTTTGAGGTTTCTTATGGAAGCTTATCACTTTATTTACAATTAAGTGATTGTTTTAGATATTAGAGTTGACTCGTAACTGATTATTTTACTTTTGGTGTGACATTAATTAGATTTAGCTGTTGGGATGTTTGTCGTAATCTCATGGCTATTTTTGTTTTTTACATGATGAAATTAATCAATTATGTAAGGCTTATGACATTAGTATGATATGTATTTTGTATGATTTATCGATAACTAAATTATTTTACCAACAAAATCATGTTTTTTTTAGGATCATACATTCATAATCTTTGTTAGAATTATCACAATTTATTATAAGGGTATATACGTAATCATGTGTATTTTCTTTTCTTTTCTGCTGAACTCATAAATAAGAGAAACAAATGATACTTTTTTTTCTCTCTTAAACTCACAGGAAGGATAATTGTCTTCCCTTCTCTTCTTTTCTCTTCTTTTCCCTTTTCTTCCTTTCTTTTCTTTTCTCACGTCTCAAAACTCGCAAACAGGCTATAATTTCACATTACGCACCCAAACAAATCACAAGTGGTTACACACAAACCACCTAATTTAATCATTCAGTCACTGCCAACACGGTCGCCAAATGACCAACATCTCAACAACACCGTCAAACCCCACTCCACAGTCAATATTGCAAAATCAATTATACACTATGCTCATGAAATCCCAACGGCAATGACAATCGACGGCAACTGGGGTTGAACTGAGAACTCACATTGGACTCTTGGGCACACTAAGTGGCCGCGGATTCACCGTTCGACCGGTGACTGTCCTTTACAACAGTGGCTGGGTTTGGGCAGTGGGTTAGGGACCCACGGTGGTACAGCCTCTGGCCCTCATCGTTGGCTACAAATTTCCGGTGGTGAAAGGCTGAAGATCGGCGCCTACAATCTTGGGTCACCGTGATACTCCAGCGGCGGCGCCAAGGTGGTCCACGGCTGGCGCGATCGATGTATGGTGGCAGACGCCGAACCGAAGTTGCTCGATGGAGACTGAACGTGTGGCCGGCGGCATGGCGGTGGCAGCGGCAGTGCCTTCAATGAAGGTGCGCAAGGTTTCGGCCGCAGGTGTGGAGTGATGGTGTTCAGTGAAGGCACGATTGGGGTTGGCCGCCGGCGGCTGCGCATGTGGCCGGAAAAGGAGTGGCCCAGATTTGGCATAGGCGCAGCCCGATCTAGGGCCGGCTGCCTTCCCTGGTTCTCTGTATCCGCCTTCTCCCCTTTTTGTTCTTTTTTTTTTTTTTTTTCTCCTTATTCTCTTTATGCATTACCCTTTTTTTTCTATACTCTTTCTTTATATACCAAATATATATTATAACGATATAACCTCATCAGTTATACATTTCTCTAAATCAACTCAATCACTTTCAATTTAACGCAGACAAATTTCTATTTATTTATTAATTTTCCTATCTTTCCTCCACATATTTATCTCTGTCATCTAAAAATAGCCAAACAAAGATATAACATCAATTATATACTAACCCTAATCTAATTATATATATATGAAAGCCGAAGCTGAGAGAAAGTGTCCACGTCACCGTCTACGTGGATACCCTCTCCTTTTGCCACGTGGATTTTATTTACTATTATATAAAACTAAGTTAATTACTTACAATTATTACCTTTTATTTTTAAATTTAGTTATCTCTCATCAATAAGTTAAAATTTATTTTATCAATTTGAATTTCAAAAGTAAATTGCAATTTTAGGGCCTTGAACATACTTAATTCGTCATAGAACAGTTACCTTTTTTATCACATGTTTTAAGCCAATTTGTTTTCCTCTCTCTTTCTCTCTCTCTCTCTCTCTCTTTCTCTCTCACGTTCAGTTTCAGAATTCTCTTTCTCTCTCTCTCTCTTTCAAATAGGCAGCCTCTCATCTTTTTCCCTTCCCTCTCTCACGCAAAGGCAGAATCCCCTTAATTTTTTCTCTTCCATTCCCAGCTTTTCTATCAACCTCCTAAAATCTTGCCTTTCCTCAATCTTCACCAAAGTTTAAAAACATGATAAACCTAAATTTCTCCACAATTATCTCATTACAAATTCGTAGTTGCCGCCTCATCGCAATCTCTTTCAATAGAAAGGAACCCTCCACAGCACCGATAAAATGGAGAAACGTATTGGCTTTGCAATCTACGCTGGTGGGTAAATCAATACTTCTTCTTTTTCTCTTTTTAGAATTTGTTTTTATGTTTTCGATCTCTCCCTTTAGTACTCGATTTTCTGATTATTGGTTGAATAAATATCACATTTTTTGTTACTAATTAATTCTATTTACACTGTTTTTTTTTTGCTGTTTCAGAAGTTATGCATTCAGCAACGACAGCAGCAACATTGAAGTGGATGGGACTATTTGATTTTTAAAGTTTCAGTTCACGTTGTTGAATTTCTCTCATTGCAGTTTACGTTGGTGAGTTCGTACATACATTTCCAGATTTTTTAAAGCTTCTGGATGATTCAAGTGTTGTATGTGGATAAATTCTAGAATTTGTAGATTACTTGAATTAATCTTTCCAATCATATAATCTGTAGCGCATGTAAGCACTATCAGTCTCCACTACTAGAAATCATATATCATGTGCGTGTATCCTTAATGCAGCCTAAGACTTCCATCTCTCAGAACAGCATATCTTAGTGCTTACTTGATTCTATAAACATTATCTCAAGTGTCTATACCCTTTTGGCAAAGTCACAAAGATTTTTCTCTCTTTTTTCCAAAGTCATCCGCAAGTAGATGGAGCTCCTTGATTTTTAAAATTTTAGTTTACGTTGGTGAATTTCTTTTATTGCAGTTTATGTTGGTGAGTTCATACATACACTTCCAGATTTTTAAAATTTTGTTCAACAGTTCCACTTTTTAATTTCATTCGATTAAAATTTCATTGCACTTAGCTTTTATATGTCGTTCAATATTTCTATGATTTAATACCTCGACACTTTATCTATATATATAAATACAGGACTGCTATTTAAGGTAATTTGCAATCAAAAGTATTGACAATATATAAGGAGATTTAAGAAATTGGTATTGAACGAAATCAGAAAGGATAATCAACTGAATCAATTCTTTTTTTTTTTCCTTCTCTTTTTAAAATTTCATTTTCAGTTTCTGATCACTCTCTATAGTTACCAATTTTCTGATTATTGGTTGAACTAATGTCACATTTTTGTTACTAATTAATTATGTTTACTTTGGATTTTTTTTTCTTTTCTAGAAATTTACGCATTTTCTAGCAACGATAGCAACAATGTTGAAGTGGATGGAGCTCCTTGATTTCTAAAATTTCAATTTACGTCGGTGAGTGTCTCTCATTGCAATTTACTTTGGTGAGATTTTTCTTGAATTAATGTCACGTTTTCTGTAACTAATTAATTCTCATTAGTTTGGGATTTTTTCCTTTTTCAGAAATTTATGCACTCTCTAGCAGTGGTGTAAAGGTTGGCAACAACATTGAAGTGGGTGGAGCTCCTCAAAACTTATAGGTGCTAATGCTGCTGCTGCTGCTCCTCCTCCTTCGTATTGTGATGCATGCTCATATAGATGTTCAATTTGAAGTTAATAGCGAGCATTAACAATATGGTTAAATATGCCGATAATTCTTTATTCCTAATGAAGGGTTTCACATATGGTCGTTGATGCACAGTGGCGGTGGGTTAATCTATGAGAAGATGGACGCTTCTTTTTTTATTTTTTATTTGTGGTTTATGCAATTAATAATAAAAAAGTCAAGTTTATAATCCTTGAAAAAATTGTGCTTTTAATTTCATTAATTTGAATGTTCATTTTTACTTTACCTTTTTTATTTTGTAAGGGTCTTCATCTTTTACAGAATTTTTAGTTTTTTAAATATTATCATTAACATTGTTATGTGGTAGTCTCTTTTAGTTTACATTTACTTTTGTTATCTACCATATGATAGTCGTTAATTGGTAGAGTAGTCTTTATTGTCGGAATTGTGAACAGCGAGAGATATGGTAGTCTTTTTATCTTTCCTTTGTTATTTTTTATGGGATTTTCATCAACTTTTATAGGATTTTCAGTTTTCAAAATTCACCATTAACATAATTAGTATGGTAGTCGTTTTTAGATTAGATATACATTTTGGTTACATATGATACATGTGGTAGTTGTTAATTGGTAAAATAGTTTTTATTGTTGAAATTCTGAAGGACGAGAGAAATGTGAGGTCCTTTTTCGATTGACGGTGATATTGTCCATTAAACTTATTTCTTACATTGTTCCTTTTGCCAATATGCCTCACCTACAATTTATCCTAGCACTTCATTTTTAGAGAGTTTTGCCTCAAGTCTTAAGGTCTTTTGTTCAACAAAGAAAAATGATAGGTAATGGCTACTACAGTTCTCATGTTTCTTGCAGCTCCAGTATAAGAGTTTCAATCTTCATGAGAGACTACAACAACAGTTTCTATCATATTTTCTTAGGAAACAATGACTGGACTATTTTCTTATGATGCATCAATTGATTTTATTTACATTAGTTGTCACTGATTGTATTGTTCATTATCAGTTTTGGAAATTTCATGACTAAATCTAAATTAAAAGTTTTAGTGGTTTAAAAACATTCCGTGTGCAACGCACGGGTTCAAAACTAGTTAATGATTATTTCTCAAGGTGCTTCCTTCGCTTTCATTAATTGACAATCATAAACTCGTGCCAATCGTCACTAACATACGCAAATATTTCTACTCGTAAAATTTGCCGCTAAAAATTAAGTAAAATGATTATAAATTACCTAAACGTTCAAACCTAAGATCGGAATATTACATTAAATATCGTACAATTGATTTTTTAGATTTATAGGGTTTACAAATATCATATCATGAATTTTTCAATGATAAATTACAGTAAAGAGTTTGAGTTGTTTTCTAAATCCTTATATATGAGATATAACCAGTTTGATACTCGGGCAGTCTCATTTAAAAATGCTGACTTGTAATTACATTTTTCAATTTTAACGATGACTATCTTATGTATATTTTGTATATATCTATATATATGAATAATGATAGTAAATTTAACTCAATTAGAACGTCATTTTTTTATATATGAATTTTTATATTCGCATTAAAGAGTGATTTTAAGGCTACAATAGTCAAAATTAAGTCATAAGAAATTAGTGTATTGATTAGATTGAGTTCTAAAATGTTTAGAATTAATTTAACGATGACTAAAATGTTTCTTCTAAATCTAATATGTTATTTTCGTTTTTTCGATATATGAATTTTTATATTCGCATTATAGAGTGATTTTCAGGCTACAATAACCAAAATTAAGTCATAATAAGTTAGTGTATTGATTAGGTTGAGTTCTAAAATGTTTAAAATTAATTTAACGATGACTATATATATGAATAATGATAGTACATTTAACTTAATTACAACGTCATTTTTTTTTCTAAATCTAATATGTTATTTTTGTTTTTTCGATATATAAATTTTTATATTCGCATTAAATAGTAGTTTTAAGACTACAATAGTAAAAATTATATCATAATAAGTTAGTGTATTGATTAGGTTGAGCTCTAAAATGTTTAGAATTAATTTAATGATGACTATATATATGAATAATGATAGTACATTTAACTCAATTAGAACGTCATTTTTTCCTTCTAAATCTAATATATTATTCTCGTTTTTTCGATATATGAATTATATTCGTATTGAAGAGTTGTTTTAAGGCTAAAAAAGTCAAAATTAAGTCATAATAAGTTAGTGTATTGATTAGGTTGGGTTCTAAAATGTTTAGAATTAATTTTAAAATTATACAACCCTCATTATTCTTGCAAGATTAATCAAATTTAAAAATAAAGTACCTATCAAAATTCAAATCACTAGTTAGATCACTTTTTTTTTCCTAAGTCTTGTAAGTTGTTTAATCTTAATTTCAATATTAATTTTTTCTTATAAATTGAAAGTGTATATATATGAGTTTTTATATTCATATTAGAGAGTGGTTTTGAAGATTAAGTCCTAATAAGTTAGTATAATAATTAGGTTGAGTTTTAGAATGATTAGAATTAGTTTTTGAATTACATAGGGCTTACAGAATACCATCATTACTCCAGCAAAATTAAAAAATAAGGATCCTATAAAATTTTAAATTAATTATTAGATCACGTTTTTATTCTAAATCTCATAGGTTATTTTTTTGGTACATGGATTTTAATTTTCATATTAGAAAACACTTTTAAGGACATAATTGTCAAAATAAAGTTTTAGTAGCTAGTATATTGATTAGGTAGAGTTTTAGAATGATTAGAATTAATTTTTAAATTATTTTTTTCTTCTAAATTAAAAGTATTATTTTCATTTTTTATATATATATGAGCTTTTATATTCATATTAAAGAGTAGTTTTGAAGATACAATAGTCAATATTAAGTTCTCATAAGTTAGTGTAATGATAATATTGAGCTTTAGAATTATTAGAATTAGTTTTTGAATTTTAAGGACATAGTTGTCAAAAAGAAGTCTTAATAGATTAGAATATTGGTTTGGTAGAATTTTGGAATTATTAGAATTAGTTTTTTTAACTAAGTATATATGACTTACTTATATAGAAGTTACTTAATCATAAAATAAGGATGATGACATGTTATTTAAAAAATATAGATGATGTGTCGTGTAAAGAAACTATCAATGCATATCTCGTTTCGCTTATTATATATTACATATATTTAAACCTCGTACTTGAAGATAAAAAAATCTCAACCAGACCTGATACATACTCCAACACAATATGATTTAGTTTAACTACCTTCGAGTACTAGAATTGGTCAGTCATGTGCATAGTCTCCCTCTTCTTGAAATGCCAATTCTCTTGTAACCAATGTATATAACCCCTTGATTTCTTCCTTGTAAAGATTAAACATGTACCGAATAAATAAAGTGTATGATGTAAAATCAGCTATTGATCCATTCTTTTTTTGACATGGACAAGTGTACTAATTTTTAAAGTGCGTCTAAAGTGTTTTCTATTAGATGTGCTTGGTCACGGCAAAACAGTGGTGGAGCCAGAAATGTTGAGCAGGATGCGCACTTGAAAATTTATTTATGATTCACAATACGTCTATACTTATACCCTGATTGTCTACCCAAACATTCTTTCGCTTCTAAATGTTAATTTGGTACCGCTACATAACATGGTGCCAACTATCTCATTGTACAAGGTCTTGGCTTCAAATAATCATACTTCGCTATTTGGTCCCTGTGTAATCGTAGTGCAATTCACACTATGTTTATTGGTGCAACTTGGTGGTCATGCACTATAACACCCCGATATTTTTCGGATTTAATTAGAAATTTTAGTGGCGAATTTTTTTTTTAGCGACGAAATTTAGTTAGCATCGATATATTTTTTGTTTGGAACTTTAGCGACGAATAGTGTAGCGGGGTTTAAGTAACAACCTATTAAATTCTTTTAGTATATTAATCTTTCGTAAATAAATATGTTGGGCCTTTTCGTACGTAATAAGAAATTTGGGGTCAAAATTAAATAACTAACGAATTTAGGGGACTTTTTAGAAAATTTTAGAACTAGGGTTGTTTATACATATATATATATATGACTAGTATAGAGCATGTGCATTGCACGTGGATATAGTCGAGAGTAATGTATGAGGTGATATTATTATCTTTTTTGGAATCAAAATAATGTAATTCAGTTATATTCTTATTTCTTTTGTGACTTGTTTTAGAAGAAATATATATTTTATGTTAGCAATTGTAATCAGTTCAATGTTTGAAAATATTTTTTGTAGGCTTCTAGATTGAAGAAATGTTTGATGGTACTGCTAAAAATAAAAGTAAATGGAAAAATTAAAAGAATGAATCTACGTCTTTGTTTTTGTAATATGTTAAATTGGTTTATGGTTAAAATTTATAATTTTCAAGACCAGGTGCTTTGCATTTCATAAATAAGAAATGCAAAACACCCGGTCTTCAACTGCAATAACTGAACATATTTTCAGTTCAAATTGGCACTATATTTTAGCCTTATTTTTTGATGCATATTTAACCCTTTTTGTTCCTTTTTTTTTTTCTAACAATTTTTTGTTTCTTAGTTGATTTTCACGTATTTCAGTTTCTTTATTTTGTTTTTGTTTTTCAGTTTTTCAATTGGTTAATTGTTTGCTAACCTAAAAATGCAAGAAAAAAAATCACAGTTCTCGTTAACCAGTTCAATATCTAATGTTTATTTCATTTTAACAAAATTAAAAAGAGAATAATAAAGAAATTTCTTTGTTATGTTTTTCTTTTTCATCACACTTTTCATTTTTCAATGTATAAAATAGATTCATTACCCAATGTTCTTTTAATTTCATCAAAATTTAAAAGGGAGTTATAAAAGAAGGGTAAGAATGTAATTGACATAATTAACGGAGGACATAATCGTCCAAAAATAATTTACAACATTCATACTTTTATGCACGCGCACACACACACATATATACATAAATATATGTTTAGCAACTACACATTTTGTTTCTTAATGTATAAATGTAGGTTTAGATTAAATTTATGACCTAATGTTCCTTAAACGCATTACAAAAAATTAATTAGGGAAGGGTAGGGTTGTCATTGGAATAACTGACGGAGGGCAAAACCGAAAATGATTACAAAATTAATAATTAATAATAGTATTTATGAAAGGGTAGGATAATAATGGAGTAGTATTTATGAAAGGGTAAGATTGTTATCGGAGTGATTAATGAAGGACAAAATTGAAATAAAATGATTTTAAGATTCATACTTTTATAGGTAGTATAGACTATATGGGTCAGCCGACCCTAAATTTCCCATACCTTCTGGCAGAGCAGAGAGATGGAGTGAAAGAGGGATTCCGGCGAAACCTCAGGTAAGATCTTTACTTCTCTTCGAATCAAATTTTCTTTGAGATGGGGTATGTGGGTAACGGCAGGTTGTGCTTGAGTGTAATGGGTAGCTGTGAACGGGTGTATACCATGCTTTTAGCGTGAGATTTGTGGGTGGAAGAGAGAGAGAGAGAGAGAGAGAGAGAGAGAGAGAGAGAGAGAGAAGCAGTCAGCCGTGTGCATGAGTGTTTAGTGTTGGCCGTGGGGCAATGGGGTAAGTGACGGAGACATGGTGTTTGTTAAGGTGTTTTCGTGTTGGCATGTAGATACGTGACAAAGTGTGAATCTGTGGTAATATACAGGCTGCCATCGGCAGTGATCGCGACGATGGGATGCCGTCTTCAGTCAACCTCCATTACCGGCGCCTCTGGTAACTCCCGTTACCACTGCCAATGCCCATCATTGTCACCATAGAGCTCTAGACTAAGCTGTGTGTTTTGGGTGTGTGAAGTGGGTATAAGAGTATAAGGTACCGCGCGCGCAACTGTGTATATTGTTGTATTTTATGTGTGTTTCAAAACACACCTTGGCCCCCACTCCATTTCATTTCTCTTTGCTAGGTTGTGGAGAAGCCACGGATGCCTTCTTCTCTTGCTTTGGCTCCACACAAAGCCATTGCTTTGGCTCCACACAAAGCCAATACCTTGGCTCCAAGACTTGAGCCTTTGGCTCCAAGACTTCACATCCTCCTCTCCCTATATATATATGTGTCTCGGCCAAACACAAAAACACACAACTTTCACTCTTTTCTTCACACATCCGAGGCACACACACTCCCATATATTCACTCCAAAACTCTACTACAAAACCTTGATATTTTAGTACTTATAATTTGATATTTGGTGCGTCGTGAAAGAGGAAAGTCAAGAGGGTTGTTCAAGAGTCTCTGTTGCATATGCGTGCAAATGGGGATAGTACTATAGACTAATCCTGGGGGTTGCGTGCTGTGAAGCCCATCGCATCGAACCATTGGTTCCGGGGAGCGCAAATCAACCTTTTAGGACAAAGCCTCGGCTTGATTCTATAGTTTGGTGAGACCGTTCTTTTTATATTGTAACGTGTTATTATTAAATTTGTATTGTAATACTTGTTGCTTTTGTGTAAGAAAGTGCGATTCTGCTCCAAAAATTATTTAAACGGATTTATATCCAACATATATGCGTGTATGTATTATAGTGTGAAAAGAAAGGAAATTTTGTAGGTTAATGTTAGTTTATTGAAGGAATTCATGGGTGGGTTAAATGTTTTGATGTAAGCCTGAAGGTGCAAATAGGTGTGTTATATATATGTGTAAGTAATGAAAATGAAAAGAAATGGAGAAAAGACCCATTGCCCTGAGACAGTGGTTGTGAAAGGAGAAGGCAGTGGGTGTGAAGGTCTCTACATGTAAGTGCCATGCGTATGGTAATATTTCGAGGGGGCAACAGCAACTCAGTGTTTATGTGCATGAGTGCGTTGTGTGTGTGGGGTGTAAGCAAGAGAATGAGCAAGAAAAAGAAGTCATTGCAGTGGCTGTGCTGTGCTGTGGTTTGTAAAATAACTGTGCAGATGAAATCTTGGAGGTGTAATGTATAAGGTGAGTGTAGTGTATGATGTGGGCTTTACAAGGGAGAGGAAGGAGGGGCAGTCTCTGTGTGTGTGCGTGGTGTGTTTGTGTATGAGCGTGTGTGTTTTATCCGTGGGTTTAGTGTGTGCGTGAACATGTGTACATGTGGTGAGGTGCATGTGCGCTTGTATAGATTTAGAAGAGAAGGGGATGGCTGCCGTGAGGCAGCATGCAAGAGAAGAGAAGCTGCCGAAGCAGCTGGTGCAAGGGGCTGTGAGAGCTGTGTGCACGTGTATGTGTATACGGGTAGCGTTAGGTTCGTTACACGCATTGGATAGTGTATAGTGAACATTAGCACGTGAAAATTTAAAGTATAATACCTTAGGCTATAATAGAATTTTTGGCCAAATTTTATAATTTTCTGAATTCACATGTATGTTTAGTATTTTCTGTAATTTTAGAGTTGTAAAATTCTTTTAGAGCCTTTGAACCCTGAAAATGTTCAGGGAAAAGTTAGAGTAATGTTTTTATGATATAAATAAGTCTCAGTTTGAATTTGATGATTTTTGAAGTTGATTTGCTATGATTTTCGTAACGCATTGGTTTTAGCAAAATGAATAATTAAAAATAATTTTAATGCCTTTTGGTTGATTTGCTATGGTTTTCGTAACGCTTTGGTTTTAGCAAAATGAATAATTAAAAATAATTTTAATACCTTTTAATTTTTTATTTTAATTTCTATAATTTTTATACATATTTTAAAGCTTTTACAAAAATTATGGGACTTAGTTTGCAGCTGGAAGTAATTTTGGGAATTTATGGGTTTTTATTGCATTTAAAGAAATTATTTTAATTCGAAAATATCAAAAATTCAGAAAATTCATATTTTGACTTTTTATAATGTTTTAAGCAATAAAAGTGTTCTATTATAATTTATTAAGAAATTTAGAATATTGTTACACATTAAGGAGTGTACGGGATTTTTGGGTAGGTTGGCCGCGTGCAAGACGGGCTATGAGTTGAGCGATTTCAGAGTTAGAAGTGAGTACATGGTGGGTAGCTGATATTAGGTTTATAGTATTTCAACATAGATTGTGTTCTAACAAATGGATTGCCAATCTAGGTTTATTCAGAAAATATTGATCGAGGTTGGTAGCATCGCTTAGCTTGGACCGAGGTAAGGAATTCTATCCGAACCCTACTTCATTGTTCTGTTTTCAAATGTTTATTATGAATGCTTTATGAACTACATTGATTCGAATTTATGTTTGATATAAAAGATGTTTTGAAATTGCCCATGAAACCCTAAATTGATCCTTATAGCGATCGTTTGGAATTCTATTTCATCTCATCTTGGAATTCGTTGTTCATTTGATATGTTCATTGATTGCTCATCGTAAAGCATTTTCAATTGTATTTACTCCTTCTAAATGTTGACATGAGTTAGTAATTTGGGAGTTATAAGGATGGTCTGTATTGCTGGAGTTATAAGGATGGTCTGTTGGTTGGGATATACTAGTACCTAGATGGACTAGTTAGTGTACATATGCATATGTAAAGCGTATCGAGCACTGCCGGGGTGACTTTGTTATAGTGTACTACTCATGTTCAACGTTTTCTATTCCTGTTTTTATTATACATAAAGTGTTTTGAATAACTGTTAATTGAGGGATTGCGTTAATACTCGTCCTTGTGTTTATATCGAAACAATCACTACAAGAAAACACGTTTTTAGCAACGGAGTTTTACCGACGGACAAAAATTCGCCGGTAAAACTAGTTTAACCGACGAATTTTACCGTCGGTAAAAGTCTGTCTTTAAAAACTTATTACCGACGAAGTTAGTGTCGGCAAAAGTTTTTGCCGGCAATGTTTTTGCGACGGTCTTTTAACGACGAAATTACCGTCGCTAAAACATTTTTACAAAATTAATTTTTTTCGAGAGTTTTATAAAATTGTTTTAACGACGGGAATAATCCGTCGCTAAAACTTCCGTCGATAAATATCGTGATTTATCGACGGACTTTTAGCGACGGATTTGTCCCGTTGCTAAAAGTCTCGATTAAACAAACAGATCTGCCTTTCTTTCTCTTCCCCTGTGTCTCTCTGAAAAAACTCACATCGCTGTTCTGAGCTCCGGCGACCAACCTCCACGGTGACCCACCTCCGGCGATCCCCCTCCACGGTGACCCTTCCACTGCACTGCCCCCGCGTGAAAAGCCATCCATTATCGCCGCGTGAAAAGCCTACCACCATCGTCGCGCCACCAACGCCGCCGCCCTCCACT
>JAVXUO010002251.1:27500-83448 GCA_033065855.1 Escallonia rubra | reverse complement strand
TCTTGTTGCCGACCTTTTTTCTTGTTACTGTTGAGACTATTTCATGTTAATTGCTTTCTTTCTCATCCATTTTGAACGAAATTTAGTTGCTCCAATTGAGATGTGTGTATGTATGTATGTATTTATGTATGTGTGTGTGTGTATATATATATATATTAAAAAATACAGCGGTGTCCTGCAGTGTCCAAAAACTGGTTTTTTGAAAATTGCGGTGTCCGGTGTCCGGTGTCCTGGTCGGTGTCGGACACGGTGTCCGTGTCCGTGCTACTTAGCTGACAACATGTTCAACCATCGTCCTTCCATGCAAATTCTCTTAACACGTTTGTTAAGGGATGTGCGAGGCACCTGCAATTTCTGCGTGAGTATTGTTCTCTTCTGAGTAACAACCTTTTCATTATCTGAAAATGTCGAAATTCCAAGTCTCTCGCCCTCACTCTCGCTCCCTCCCTCTGCTTCTTTCTTGCCCCTCCCGTCCTCTCTCTGTCATGAAATCACTTTGCGCTCCTGTCTTTTGTTCATTTCACTTGCTCTGTTCTGGAAATAGAAATGGGTTTTTCCAATTTCAAAACCCGAAAAGGAACCAGGCATGGCCATCGACCAAAATGGCAATCAGTAAAGAAATAAGTGCGAAGGCCTCAACTCAAATAGGCAAATGAACAGAAAAGCCCACAAGGTTTACATTTCAACGCCTTGATTATAATTTTTTAATGTGGGGTTATACTTTCAAGAGGCCCGCTCACGTGTGGCCGGACTTCTTTTGAGTGGGCCAAACACATGGACAAATTAAACTGGGTGAGGCTGCATTTATATTCTGAACTGTTTGCTTGTTTGGATCGACTTAGTCAAAGCATCCAAGTTAAAACCAATTGACAATGGATGGAGGGACCACAAAGCTTATAATTTGAAATGCTAATTGTAATTTTCCTGACGTGGGATTACATTTTCAGCAAGAGCAACTCGGCCTGTCCCACTTGATGTAAAGGAAGCTACCCAAGATTTCGCGTGGCCTGTATATATCAATGGTTAAGTTACCAAGTGCTGAGATAGCTTATGAAGTTGTAGGATGGGTCCAACAATGTATACTATCCTTAAAACTCACCTTCACGTACAAGCCTCCTATTGCACGTAGAGACAAATCAAGGAGAGATAAATGCACTAGTACCAAGTACAGAAATAAACAAAGTGCAACTTGCACTATAAACTGGGGCGGTGCACGGCCAGCCCCCAAATTTTGGAAATTTTTTTGGTTTTTTATATATTGGAAAATTATATTTAAATACTTACGAAAATGTCAATATATTGTAACATTAATGTATGAGTGTTTCTTGTTGTGTTTCTAACTTTTTGTGTTACCGGCCGCTATACTCTGTCTTTGTCTTTTCCTTGCTCCATCTTCATTTTTTCAAATTTCAAATTCCAAATCTTCAGATTACAAAGAAACACGAATAGATCGAAATTAATTTTTTTAGTTTAAATTCTTAATAGTATGTTAACTTATGCATGCACTATTGTCCTCGTATATTATCATATTAGTAGAACGTATTTACATGTAACACCTAAGCTTCTTTCATGCACGATTAGTAATTTGTTTTAGACTAACCTTACCAAGTTAAATAAATCACTATGAACGGTAAAATTATACGAATATATAAATCATATTTTACGTGAACTTGAATCTTCCGAAGTTTTTTATGCTAGCCGTCAATTTTTGTAATCACTTTTTGGTCCCCCCGATTAAACTTCTCCAACAAACCGTTGAGTTTAAGAAGCGTGATATGTGATTCAGATTTTTTTGATGCTTTAGTGCCATCTTTCGGGCAAAATAAAGTCACTGCTTAAAAGACATGTCTTGAAAAACTCATGCCCACAACCTAGCTAACTTTGTCATAGAACTAGACAAATATCTTGGACTTGTATCACGCAATCTTGCTTTAGCACGATTCAGATCCTACAAAAACATCATGCCAAACTTAACTTTTTAAGTCAAATCACTTTGCAAATGTAGAGTTACCATAGGGCGTACGCCAGACTGATATCCACTCTTGCAAGCTCTTGACAAGCTGACATTGTTCTAGGACCAACCCAATTCTAGGTCTTTGGCAAACAAATCCAACCAAACTATATTATTCCATGTTTTGAGAACTAAACCAACAAGCCATCGTATGTCCCTGGCCCCCGCAATGGCCCACTACAACTACTTGAAATCTGTATCAAAAGGTCCATCCAATCTAGCACTCAACACCTCTAGTCAAGCAAAAACATCACTTGCCAAAATAAAACTGCTATCAAATGCATTTAGTCCACGCCACAGTTAGCAAATCACCATATAGACATTCAACACATCATGAAGTCTACTTTGCCCATCAGTCTCTCTAGAGAACCTTCCCGTGGGTAAAAAAAGCAAGTTGTAAGAGTGCTCATTTCAAATTTGCCGATGAAGTACTTGGGGGCCAACTCTCGCAAACAGACCCAATTCTGAATACAAATTGCCACAATGCAGTGTTCAATGCCCGATTGCTTCACTGCTTTTACATCATGTTAAGCACTCGCCCAATCAAGAAAACTGACCAAGCTTGACGGTCATTCTCCTCGAAATTGATCCATTTCAGAGAGCAATCGTACTGATACCACGTTAAGTTACCATGTGCTATAAAAGCGTATGCGGCTACAAAATGGGCCTAACAATGGAAATCATGCTTACCACGATCAAAAGAAATGAATCGAGAATTTTGATAATTTTTGCCTGAGTTGCAGTTTTGGTGATCCAGAGGGGTGAGAAATGCAAAGAGAAATGTTATGTGCAAATTGCAGGATGAAGATGAAAACAAAAAAAAGTAAGAGGGAACTTACAATAATTGGAAGATCTTGTAAGGGTACAAAAACAAATTTTGCTGTTTTGCAAAAAACGAGATTTTAAAGAGACAAGGGATTATAGCCAAAAAATAGAAAACAGATCTGAGGGACATCCATTAATATGTCAAGTGTTTAGACCATGCTCATTTTTCATTCCGCCAGGTCACCCATGTATATGTCATGTGATCACACTTTGCTCAATTTAGTATCACCTTGTGTCATCTGTAAATATGTCATATGATTTGTGTATGCTATATCATAATTGTTATTCAAGCTTCTTTTGCTTTGACAGTATGCCATTAGTCAATTGAACAAGCTGGAAGACAGCATCTCGGAGCGATGGACAAGGAAAAGGCACCATAATAAATCAACCAGTACGCATCTAAACATAGTTGTCTCCTTGTTTTAGTTGTTTACAATTCCAGGAAACAAGTGAACATTATATACTTCATTTGACAAGACGCTTTTCCAGTCAAACCTTTTTCGGTAGAACACTCGAGGGTGTTTATGCCATTGATTAGTATTAGGTTCTACGGATAAAGCCAGTGTAGATTGGGCACAACATGATTTACTCTTTTTTTGGTATCTCTCCTTCAACTGAGAAAGTGAGGAAGTTCTTTTTGTTGCTGGAATTGGGCCGATTTCAGTACTTTGACTTGCTGACATCAACCGTGTAGTGGTCGGCTAAATGTCTTGGTGGCATGGTGCCGCACCATTGTGAGATGCTCCATGTAACTTCTCTTATTTTCAAATTTGTCCAACCTTGTTATGATTATAAATTTTATTCAGCTTATAGTACGGAATTCCGTTTACAGCAGTCTGTGATTTTTTTTTTTTTCAAATTTTTTTTTGTTAGTAATTTTAGATGTTCTCCTTTTCCTGTTTTCTGGCCTTCGCTTTGACATATCCGATTTGCCTCACCACTCAACATCACAGTGCTGCATATTGTATCTAAGGGTTTGGCTTTTAATTTCACTGCCCAGGGATTCTCACAACAGCTTTCCTGTGAAATCAACAATGCGTTTGTGGTTTTATTTGTTAATGAAGACTGGTATCCTTCACCGAATTTTGGGTTTTCGACTTGCAGAGAGTTTTGTGCCTTTCCCCAGATCCAGCCCAGTATACTGTTGTTAGGAAGATATTCGCATATCTGATTGTGCAACTGGGTTGTCATGCTCCTTTGTGTGGCTTTTGTGCTGAGTGCTCAAGTTAAAAATTATTTCCAGCTCTAGTGTTGATATTCGTAATACGCCCCTTTCACTCTGATTAGCATTGATAATGGCTGATCTGATCTCGTTTTTGTATTAGAGGGATATACAGCTGTATCTTCTCTAGACAGACTGATACTGAAATTTCGTTTACCTCAGAGATATATTTGTTTTAAATGCATGTCCCACTTTTAACTGTAGAGAAGTCCACAGACGAGAGCTTGAAAAGGGACACTTTTGATGGAAGTAGAAGAGATATTAATGCAGCTATTGATCAAATTTGTGAATTCACAGGTGAGAATTGTTATGCTCTTTTAATAATTTTATTTTCATAAAAGTAATTCTTTCTCTAAAAAGTGTAATATTATGCAGGAACTAAGATTATTTTCTGGGATTTAAGAGAGCCATTCATTGACAACCTATACAAGCCCAGCGTTGCTCAATCTAGATTTGAAACGCTTGTCGAGCCCCTTGATGTGGTATGATTAGCCTTAGTTCTTCTCTGTACCATAAAATATATCACCAAGTCCTTCTAAACTTGCAACTCACACATTCCCTGAACTTTCCACAATTTATTATGTCGTGTGTGGATTCTACGGGTACACGTGCGTGTTTGAAGTGTGAAAATCTGCTGGTTGTCTTTTCCTCGTTCCATTTGGCAAACTTTGGTAATTTTGACCTCTCTCCATACAATGTGACCATTTTGCTTCGTGAGATTTGGCTATTGGTTGCAGTCAAACCTACTTTTGAGTACTGAAGCTTTTTGGCTGATATTATTTTTAGAATTTTATGTATCTGTTAGTTGACATATCATCAAGTGCTGAAGCTAGTAGTCTGTGCCGCCTAAAAACTTGCAGGTACTTAATCAACTCTGTGATATCATTGTTGAGCCACTCAGAGATCGGGTTGTAACAGGCCTCCTTCAAGCGTCACTGGTCTGTGCATTACCCTTTTGTTTGAATTATTAGTCATTGATCGTAGGATCTTAATGTGTTTACAGTATTATCCTCTACCAGGATGGCTTGCTCCGCGTTATACTAGATGGAGGCCCATCACGTTATTTCTCTTCAGGTGATGCGAAGCTATTGGAAGAAGATTTGGAGGTGTTAAAGGTATCGTAAGGGTCATGCAACTTGTGCTTTCTGATTGAGACAGTGTCACGTGGGGAAAAGGGAACCTCGCTGTGTAAAGTTTATTAGTTAAAATTGTCATTTGTTGCATTCCAAAAGATTGGTTATAGAAGTAGAAGTTGACATGGTATGCTCATCAGATGAAATGACAAATCTAATGTGCTCGATGTGTTACAACTTCTTTTGGCAATAAGAGTTACCTACTTTTCATGATTTTGTTTCTTAGGAATTTTTTATATCCGGAGGAGATGGGCTTCCTCGGGGAGTTGTTGAAAATCAAGTAGCACGAGTCCGGCTGGTTACAAAGTTGCATGGCTATGAGGTTAGTTCTTGAAAAATGCTTAAGATGTTGGTTAGCTATAAAGTGTCTGTGAGAGCCATTTGATTTGCATAACTTAGTCTTACGAGAATTTCAGGTGCCGTCATTCTCATTTTCTGGTCCCAAATAAATGAATTCACCACAATTTCTTTCGTACTGATCTCCAAATATTTTGACACAATACTAGATATTATCTGGTAATCAACACTAGACTAGTATAAACTAAGCCATCCACCACCATTCTCTACTGATCTTTGTCCTGATTGCAGACGCGGGAGTTGATCGAGGACTTGAAAACTGCTAGTGGGTTAGAGATGCAGGGCAGCAGAAGCAACTTGGGTGCTGATACCAAGACCTTATTGAGAATATTGTGTCACAGGAGCGATTCAGAGGCTTCTCAATTCCTCAAGAAACAGTACAAGATACCCAAGTCTGCGGCTTAGTGTTTTCTCTCATCGCTCTGGATTCCGAAGTTTCGTGGGTGGTGCACACACACTTGGGGGTATCTTTGCCTTGTTCTCTGCTTTTCCGAAAGAGTGAAGGACAAGAGGGAGAACGCTGGATGCTCCATGAGAAAAGGTTGAGGAGGTCTTAACGTAGGGTTTGGAGAGGAGGAGGAACATGATATTCTGATCGACCTGTATAGATGCGATTCTTTTGTACCATATCATTACTGTTTTAGTTGAAAACTGCTTCAGTTCTGGGTTCTTTAGCACCTACAGAAATACCAAGGATCGTAAACCTCTGTAAGATTACTAGTGTAATTTACAGTAGATCTGATTTCAGGTAAAAATATTTCAGGTTGTGATAAACTGCCTTGCCTAGACTATTCATTTTATTTTTGCCTTCAAATATTTTATCATTTTTTAGTTGGGATATATTTTTGCAGCATGTTCCCTATCCGTTGGGAATTCCGGAAAAGACCTCTGGTTGACTTATCCAAATAAAAACGTTTCGGAGTGGGAATATGATTTCCCTGTTCCTTCAGAAGGTATGGTATGATTATCACCACTCTTGGACATAACAAGTCATTAGCAAAGCTAGTTGCGATGTAAACTTCTAACCTGTGTGATGTGTGTCACGAACCAGGGACATCTTCACATATATACGGCCAGCTATTATTAAAGTGAGGCCCCCAGGCTCTTTTTTTTTTTTTTTGATAGATTCCCTGGGCAATGTTAGAGCCGGTGTAAAGTTCAGAGCATTAGATTGTGGCATTACATGCCAAGCCCACACAATAAGTCCTTGATATGGCTGTAGGTGTGGCGTCCCAAAAATGACAATTGGTTTAACACTTCAAATAGAGAAAATTACGCTTGATACCCTTGAGTTTCGGACTTAATACACTTGCTACCCCTTATTTGGAAAATTTCACTGAGCCCCTTCACATTTGGGTTGATAAATCACATACCACATACCTTTATCTTTACGTCACATGTTGCTGTTAAAGTTTAATGATGTAACGACCCGAAAATTTGCAGCTTCGACGTCCTGAATCTTGGAGAATTAACCTACCACATAATATCACATCGGACGCTGTTCTGATACAAACTTCAGAGCTTGTAATATATTTCGTAAGTTAATTTCTCCAGAATATACAGTCATCTAGTGTAAGACCTCGATTTTATTAAAACATATGGTCATAAATAAAAATCTTAAGCTCTTTACAAAACAAGCTAGCAGTATTGATCCATGCATGGGTTCTATTACTCAAAATAGTGGTGGGCACTTCAGAATCTCACTCAGGCACTAATCCATCCCCGAGCAATCTACTGTTGTTTATTACCTACAGAAGGGAATCAAATAAGGGTGAGCTTTTGAGAGCTCCGTAAGGTCGTTCAAGGAACAAATAAAAGAATTACGAAACAATTCAAGATTCGAAAATTTTCTAAAGAGTTTGAAAAGCTTTTGAGAGCTCAGTAAGGTCGTTCAAGGAACAAACGAAAGAATTCAAGATTCGAAAATTTCCTAAAGAGTTTGAAACGATCACATGTAGTTTGATAACAATATGGGAAAGAGCTTTAACTCAATCCCCTTGGATCAGATATCAAAGCAATCATATTCAAACACCATATAAACAAGTTTAGATAATATTGACCTTGAGCACAAGAAAAACCATACAAGCAATGCATGGTAACATATTAGCAAAGCTTCACAGGCTGTACAACACAGACTACATATGCATATGAATAATAACTAGTCCATCAAGATATTAGCTTGCGTCCCATGCAGTAAACACACCAAACAAAATCTCATGTCAATACACAAAAGAATAATGACTAACAAAGCAACAGATAGTTCAATGCTCAACATTAGACCTGGCAATCGGTTATAACGGCCGTGTACGGATAAAAACGGGTCGGGTATAATTTATCCGGGTTTTCTCGGGTAGGATTTTTGGGAACCCGGACCCTACCCCTGCGGATAGGGTATTACCCATGGATAAATCATTAATTTCTGATTAATTATTGTTTTAAATAAACAGAGTTTAATTAACTACTAATTACATACATACCTCCAACAATCAAATACTATATTGTTTCTCCATCAAAACTCATTACACAAAAATCTATCTTTCCATCAAAAAAATAAAACCAATATGAACATTTTTCAATACTAATAATAATAATAAAAAGAAACAATCTGCACATCGATAAGACACGACAACCATCAAAATCCACACTGAAAGTCTACCCTACAACCACAGAGACGAAGTGAAGGTGGCGATGGGGCCACGGTGATGACAGATCGGTGGCGACGCAGCCACGGTGGTGACGAATCGGTGATGACGGGCCACGGTGGTGACAGATCGGTGATGACGGGGCCACGGTGGTGACAGATCGGTGATGACGGGGCCACGGTGGTGACAGATCGGTGACGACTCGGCCACGGTGGTGACGGATCGGTGGCGACGGGGCCACGGTGGTGACCGAACGGTGGTGACGGGGCCGTGGAGTGACCGACCGTGGCGGCAGAGATGCGGTAGACCGAGAGTGACTGACCTACATGGCGCCATGGGTGGAGTAGGGTGATTGTGACTTCGGTAGATCTGTGAGAAAGAGAAAGACTTAAGAGAGGGAACCTCTGAGAGGGGATATGTGAGGGAGAATTGAGAGGCAGAGGCAGCAGAATCAAGTGGGAAGAAGAAGAGAATGAGAGGTTTTAACCCTAAAAAACATATATATAGGCACATAATCGGGTATACCCGGGTACCCGGTAACCGACTTGAACTTACCCAGATTTTACGGGTCGGTTCGGGTATGGGTCTGTTTTCAGCAGGTCCTCTAAATGTGTACCCGTACCCGGGTTTTTTTGCACAGGTACGGGTAGACCCGCGGGTCCGGATCAATTTTTGCCAGGTCTACTCAACATGCAATAAAGACGAGCATTGATAAGAATTCGAATAACCGAATCAGTCTCAATCCAGTGGCAAATAACATGATGATATCAATACATATCTCAGAGTTGATAATAACCCATAAACAAATTGAAAGAACATATATGAATGCAAATCGATGAATTTGAGGTTCGGCTAAAAATTCTCACCTTAAGGTTCAGATTGAATTCCTTACCTCGGTTTGAAGCTAAGCTATTATAACTGGAATATCTTATGTGTTAACCTAAACAGAACAATCAAATTATCAGAATATAGTCTATATGACGATACTTTAAGCCAACAACTACTCACTCCTACTCTCGAAACAACCCACTCACCAGGTATGTAAATTTACCAAAATACCCCTCACATCTAAATCACCGGAACGTCTTTTCCGTAAGTACCTACTGTATGTGAATTTACAAAAAAGTACCTCTCCTAGGTAAAACTACCAAAATACCCCTCTCAAGTGAAAAATTATCAAAACAAACCTGGTGTCTTCGTACGGGAAAAATCTCAAAAACACTTTAAAACACTCTTTAAGCAACTTGAAATCATTTTTGGACTAAAAAGTGGTTTGAAAAATTTTACACTTGAAAACCCGTAACTGATATCCGGATCGAGCGCTCAGAGGCCGGTTTCGCTAAAAATAACTATTAACCTCGAAGTCGCACGAAATTTTAGACACTAACACATTTCAGTAATATAAAGTTCTCCTAAAATTTTCGAATAAAAATATTTTGATTTTCCATATTAAATAAAATCAAGAATCCTTTATCACCGATACACTAATTTAGTATCCTTCGCAGGCACATAAAAAAATTTCCAATTAATTCCACAGTAATACGTTTCGTAAAAGTAACATAAGTCTCTTTTTTGTACTTGGCCAAAATATACCCAGAACCATTTTTAAAGATTAGGATTTGTGACTGCCTAAAAATTCCTACCTTCAGCGACAATTACAGCCTATTCACATTTAATCAAATCAAACACACACACACACACACACACACACACACACACACACACACACACACTCTGAAGACACACACTCTCTCTCTTCTACCTTCCTCACTGACGAAATACACACACTTACACACACTGCTACACACCTAACACACACATCTACACCTAAACACACACTCTAACACACCTAATACAGACACATACACACCCTATCACACACAATTACACACACCTGAAGCACACAAATACTCCACCCAAAGCACACACTGCACAGTCACACAAACACACACTTCACACACCAAAACACATACCCCCCTCGGCAACAAACTGAAAAACACGCACAACCTCATCCAATTCCCTCATACACAACACTGACACCATACCATACACCACAACACCAAACACACAACCACCCACGTACGCACATGCATACTCACAAACACTACCAAACCCATTGGCACACACTCACCTCACACACCTCACACACACTACACCACCCCAACACACCCACACATATGCTAAAAATCCACACCTATGACGCGTGTGTGTGCGCGCGCACACACACACACACTGAATTCCTAAACACGCATACTACCAAAAATCACACCCACGCAGCATAAAATTACACTAGAGGAGAAGATTACCATTGGGATTTCTACATCTCTCTCTCTCTCTTCCCCCCTGCTGAACTCTTTTGCTCGTTCTCTCTTTCTTATTTCTTCTCTGTTTCTTTTTCTGTTTTCTATATTATTTTCCTATTTTTCCTTCTTTCCCTTAAATTGCATTTTATCCATTACTTTATAACTAAATTCAATTAGTCACCATATAAACAAGTAGGAGGTGGCCATCTCTATGAAAAGTTTGACACATATTATACCTATTTCTCATAGTTGCAAATTATCCCCCAAAGTTTCCATATTTACAAAATAATCTCAAAACTTTTTGAAATACATTGTGACCCGAAAATCATTTTAAGCTTTCACACTTTACTAATTCTCGAGTATCGCTCAAAATTGTTGCCTTTCATTTTTCGGACCAATATATAATTATTTTAGACAGCTCGAAAAAGTACGGGATGTTACACATGAAACCCAACAATTCCCCCTGATAAAGCCCCAAAATCAAACCCAAACCAAGTGTTCTATTACTCCCACCCACACTCGCTACCATTTACTAATCCCTTCGACCATCGATGCTCCCACTACCTACCCCATCACTCACATCCACACACGACACCATGCATAACGCATAGACACCGACCCACATCCACACACACCTAACAGTCACGACTCACCCCCCTCCCCCAGGGCACACTTGGACATTATGCTTTTAAATCTAATCATTTCAATCATATTTTTACCCCTTTCACTTATTACGAATCACGAGGAATGGGTGGGTTTTACAGACAACACTTTATGTACGTGTGCGCATGCATCTGCTCGCAGGCCTGCGTGTGGTTCGTGCTTATGTGTATGCATGATGACAATGTGTGTTGGTGCGCGTACATGGGGGTGTTGTGGGTGGGGTTGTGCTTGCCATGTGTCATGGGTATGCGTGTACTCGATGATAATGTGTGCGTGCACTCAAGGGGGTTATGTGTGGTGGGTTTACGTGTTAATGTTAGTGGCGGATGACGAGGGAGGGTGTGGTGGATATGTAATTGTGACACCCAGAATTTTTAGGTGTCGATAAAATTTTATTTTTACCTTAATCTAATTAAATTGGGGTACTTTCGTAATGTTAAAGGTTGTGGGTGAAGTTAGGAATAAGTGACTAAAGTGTAAGGGGGTTTTTAAGCAAATTTAATTCTTTTTAGGGTTAGTATAAATACTCTATTATAGTCTCTAGCCGTCACAGACAATTCAGTAAGCCTTCTTGTACGTAAAAACAAGAGAGTGAAAGAGAGAGAAAGAGGAAGCTTCTAGGGCAAGAAGTTTCAAGGTAAATCCCAAGTCTTTTCTCTCTAATTTTAGCTATTCGTTTGGGTGTTTTAAATTATGGTTTCGGGTGTGTTTTGGAGGGGTATTAGTGTGTAAGTGTTAGGGTTTGTGTGTGTTTTAGAGGGTGAGATGTGGGTGTGTTTGTGAAGAAGGTTGCTATAGAGCAGCATAAGAGTATGTTAGATTTTTTTTATCATATCTCTTTTATTACTAATTCAATTGAGATGATTATACACTTTCTGAAAACCTAATTGTGTCGCCTTCAACTTTTTACTTTTGAGTTTTCTCAGAATCCCACGTTTGCACATTGAAAAATGACCTTAAATTCAATTCACCATAGAAGTCCAGAATTGTTGGTTTCTGGCAGCAAATTTGATTTGTCATAGAAAATTAATTACTCATGTTTTTTTGTGAAATTTATATTTCTAAAAACCTCAGAAAGTCTTCTTCAACTTTTTAGTTTTGATTTTTCTAAGATTCATAGTATTTCGGCTCCAAAATAACCATTGAACAAAACTAGTCTGCACAGAGATGTGCTGAGTCTATCAGCCATTTCGATTTGCTATAGAAAAGTCATTACTTGTTGGATTTTTGTGACCCATATATTTTTGAAAACCTCAGTAAGTCTACTTTTATTTAGTTTTGAGTTTTATTAATATTCATCATGTTTATTCCTCAAAATGTTCAATCTACAAAACTAGGGTTTGCTGCTGTTTCTAGAATTACAGATCAGTCCATTGCCCAAAACTTTTTAAGTTATTTCTAAGTATATTTGAGCAAAGTGCAAAACTAAAACCCCCATTATTTTTACAAAACATACATTGTGGAATTTTCTGAGATTTTTCTAGGCCTGTGAAGGATATTGTAACGCCCCGAATTTTCGGAGCGTCAATATCTAAATAAATAATGTCAAAAACCTCAAAATATCAAAAAGTCTCCCCAAGTGGTCATTCAGAGCATGTACTAATTAATCCCAAAGATACATCAATAAATGTCATAGCAGCCTAAAGCATTTATATAATCAAAATTACTCTGACACGGGGTTCCAAAATAAATTCCAAATCCACATAGGTCCTCCCATTGTACGTTCTAAAAATAACCAAACTAAATGCAAAACTAAACTACTAATACTGACTCTGATATAAAATTGCTAACTCTCAATCGTACAGCTAGCCCCGCAATCCAGTCCCCTTTTTACTGATCACCTGAGAGAAAAACAATAAGGAAGTGAGCAATATGCCCAGTAAGGTCACTCAACGGATCAACCAAAAGGAATACAAAAAAAATGTCTGAAGAACGAAATTTTGGAGGTACAAAACTTTAACGGAACATATACGAGACAAAATTTTAAAGTGCCAAAATATATTTTCGTACAAAGACAGAATTTTAAAATGTCAAAAATACATCCTTGTACAGAGACAGATACTAGAGAGCCATTCAGAATAAGGTCACACATGCCATCACTGACACGTGGAACCGCGTTCAGGAAAATAAGATCGCGATCTTTAGCTCATCCCGCTGAGCTAGCCCACATTTCAATCCATGTGGGTAAGTCAGAAATAGAAAAGTCACATACACGTGACAGGACTCACATAAATTAATAATGCACATATCTAATAGTTTACCGTGATGTCAAGAAGCGGTTTAGACAATGTGAACTGATGGATGTCCTCCGTAAGTTACACATTTAATACGGTGTAAACGTAATAGATACTTACAAATAATTCCAGTATGAAAATTTTAGAACTCCCCCAGAAGTGTAATTATATCAAAAAGAACGAAATCACGAATAAAACAGAAGTTAATCCAACTAATGTAGAGTTTATATGCGTGAATTAGAATCAATTAAAAAGAAAATATAACTAGCCTCAAAACAGGATACACCTCAGGTGAGGAAATACATGGACAAACCATAAGAACAACAGAAGCATGGACGGATTTCCCAAAAAAATAATAATAAGATATCATAAGGAGGTTTAACAAGAGTAGGACACCTCCTACCATAAATACAAGGGGTAAATGCACTTTACCCCCTATATTTTAAGGCGGTTTCACTATGGCCCCACCTACTTTAAATAGTTGAACTAAACCCTCCTGAACTCATCAAAACTGGGCAAAATGGAACGGCCGTAACTGAGATTGTTGAAATGTCACAATTACCCTTGTATTAAACTCAACATCGAAGACTGTATCCACCGTTTTCAAACCATTCATTTTCCAAAGTTCTCAAACTCTCGGTCTCCCAAATCTCTCTGCCGATTGAAGATCAAATGAACATCATCGAACAAAAATAGATCGACGGGAGTACTGGAAGAACAACGAGGGCTACGTGAAGCTTGAAGACCAAAGATTATGCAGTAAGAGGTACGTTTTGTTCCCCTCTTGTCACTTTTGTTTTATAAAATCACAGTATTTCCTGTTAAAACTCACAGGGATGCCAGAAAGTGGGGATAACATGAATGTGAATATGGATAAAGGGACTGACAAATGGTTTTCTGATGGGGATGAGTCTGATGAGTTAGGAAGTTTGGAAGGGTCTGAATCTGATGATGGAGATAGACCTAGATACCAAGAATTCAATGCCAAAACTGGTTGGGGGTGGGGAAACAGGTCCTGACCTTGCTGTTGGGATGAAGTTTCCCAACCCACATGTGTTTAGGCAGGCTTTGAAGCTACATTGTGTGAGGAGGGGGTATGATTTTGTATATAAAAGAAATGAGAACAAAAGGATTACTGTTGTGTGTAAGTACTGGCATAAAGATCACGATGAATGTTAGTGGAGAATCCATGCTTCTCCAATTGGTGGTCAAAGCACCTTCCAAATTAAGACCTTTCACCAAAAACACACATGTGGTAGAGACTTTGACAATCATTTGGTCACATCTAGGTATATCTCATAACACTACTTAGAGAAATTGAGGGATGATCCTGCATGGAACATAAAATCAATGAAGAATATGATTAAAAAGGATTTGAATGCAAATGTGAGTAAGTATCAGTTGTACAGAGCTAAGAAGAGGGCAAATGAGTTGGTTGATGGAGATTATAGAATGCAATATGCCAAGATTTGGGACTATGGGAAGACTTTAATGAAATATAACCCACGGACTTCCTATTTTGTAGCCACTGAAAGACCTTCCCCTGATATATGACCAGTTTTTCAGAGGCTGTTTGTTAGTTTTGAAGCTCAAAAGACAGGTTTTGTTAAAGGTTGTAGGCCAATTATTGTGTTAGATGGCTGTTTTCTGAAGACTGTGTATGGGGGTCAGTTACTTAGTGCAGTTGGAAGGGATGGGAATGATAACATGTTCCCAATTGCAATTGCTGTAGTTGAGGCAGAAAATAAGAGCTCTTGGACTTGGTTTCTGAGGCAGTTAGTAAGAGAACTTGGTAGAGATACAGAGAATGGTTGGGTTTTTATTTCTGATAGACAAAAGGGCTTGGTAGAGACAGGGCTTGGTAGAGACATTTAAAGAGTTGTTGCCAACAACCGAGCATAGATATTGCATGAGGCATCTTTATGCTAATTTCAGAGAGAAATTTAAGGGGAAGGAGTTCAAAGATTACTTGTGGAATGCAGCTAGGGCTAGCAACCCTAGTGATTTTATGGAGAAGATGAATCAGCTTAAGCAGATTGACAAAGATGGAGAGGCTCATGAGTGGTTAAGTGCCTCAGATCCTGCCACATGGACTAGGTCACACTTTGGTACAACTTCAAAGTGTGACATTCTTGTCAACAACCTCAATGAGTGTTTTAATAGCTATATTCTGGAAGCTAGAGATATGCCCATAGTGTCCATGATAGAGTGGATAAGAAAGCATGTGATGACAAGGATACAAGTAAAGAAGATGGGTATGGAGAGGTATGATGGTGTCATTTGCCCCAATATTTTGGAGAAGTTAGAGACCATAAAAGCAGCCTCAAAGACTGTTTTGCATCTTGGTGTGGTGAATTGGAGTTTGAAGTTGAATCATTTGGGAAGACAAGGGTTGTTGACTTGAGGCAGATGACCTGTAACTGTAGAATGTGGCAACTCACAGGAATCCCTTGCAAGCATGCTGTAGCCTTTATTTATTTGAATAGAGAGAAACCAGAGAGCTATGTACATCCATATTACAGCAAGAAGACATACCTGGCAGCATACTATAGCATGATACATCCAGTCCCTGGTGAGTCTGACTGGGAGAAAGCTGAGATTGAACCATTAGCACCACCATTTATAGGAAACCAGTTGGTAGGCCAAAGAAATTGAGGAGAAAGTCTTGTGATGAGGTTGGGGGAGAAACCAGTGTGTCCAGAAAAGGGAGGGTGATGACTTGTGCTAAATGCCTTCAAATTAGGCATAACTTGAAAAGCTGCAAGGGTCCAATGCACCCAAAGTCAAGGATAGGCAAGCAACACATTGGGACCTCAAGTCAGCAGGCATCAGAGGTAAAAATGTTCTACTTTTTGAAGATTGTTTATTTTACTTTTTGGTTGTAATTGCTGCTAACATTAATGACTGGGCAGCCTTGTCAAATGAATGCTAGAAGAGGATTGAATGCTATGGGGGTATGTGAGGGAGTAAATGTTGAAGTTAATGATGGAGCAGCATTTGTAAGTATTTTTCAATTTTGTTTTTGCAGATAAAATGTAGATTTGGCTTTGATGTTTAACACAGCCACTAAATGCAGGGCAAAAGTAAAGCTCCAGCTGGTAAGAAGCATACTGGAGCCTTATGTGGGAGATTTGCTACTAAGAAGATTGGAATCCCAGGATGGCAAGAAGAAGCAGCTGATGCTGAAGAAGCTGCTGTACCTATGAGGGAAGATACTGCCACTATAGCAAGATTTGCTGTTGCTGCTGCTGCTAATGTAGCAAGGAGGTTACCTCATGTTTGGATACCTGGTTCTGTAGGCAGCTCTGTGTCCACTCCTGCTGCAAATGAAGTAACAAGATTGGTAGATGTGGAGACAACAAGGGAGAAGATCAGGACTGATGCGACACTAAAGAAAAAAACATTTGTTGAGCTGCTAAAAAGAAGATGTCTTCAGCTAAAATGACCTAGTTTTAGGTTGTTGCAAAAAGCATATGTTTTTTTTAATCATTTGGGTTATTTTTTAGGCAGACTCTTGGTATGTGGACATACTTTATTCTGGTTGTGTGAAGTAGTGAAGTGAAAGCACACTTATTTTTGCAGATAGGAGTACTTTGTGGGCTCAGTTTGACAGGGTGTAATTTTGACCATGTGGATTTAAGCATTTGTTGAATGGAACTGTTTTTCCAGGTTGCATTATTTGACCTTGTTGGTTTTTAGCTTAGCTTTGGAACTTGTTGTGCAGCTGGTAATGTTTATTTGACCAGGAGTACTTCATGCCTTTCTTTGCATAACACTTCCAACATCCTTCACAACCACCCTTCCAACCATAGCCTTCAGTTTGCACACTTCTAACTGCTTGCATAAACACACTACAACAACTTGAACATACACACTATCCCAACTTGCACACACACAAAAAAGCAACAAATAAATACCTTGTACAAAACATTGATTAATTCTAAGAAACATTGCTCACAAATTACATCCAAAGTACATCATTTTTAGGTTACAAAATGCCGAAGACAGTTTGCCCCCCCCCTGTACTTTACTGTGCTTACTAACAACATTAACATTAACTAGGTCTTAAGCATTATCACAAGCATCAACATCACCCAACTTGCAAACATGAGCTTCTTGTACATCTTTACCCTCCTGCATGTTATGGCCAGTTCTTCCTTGACCTTGGTGGTCCGATTGAGCAAATTAGAGACCACCTCCCTACCCCTTTGGCACATAGGTGGGTCAACCCACTAAAAATATTAACAATTGTTTTGGACCTACAAAGAACCAAGAATTAAGATTAGGAGCCATTACAAACAATTGCTAAGTAAAAATACATACAAACTTAAACAATATACATACCCCATACAGTGCACAACCATAAAACCTTCTTCCAAAGTTTGCGGATGTATGTGAGGTCCTCACAGGAGCCAACACACCACAGTAGCACACTCTAGCAGCCATAACATCCATGCGACCATGACTCTCTTCCATTTGCAGGTTTTCTAGGGTTTGCAGAAGAAGAGAAATGAAGTGGGTGGCTTTTTGGGTTTTTTTTGCAAGTCTTAAGCATTTTATTGGGTCAAATGGGTAGTTTCGTCCTAAAAATGCAGGATCTGGGCGTCAAACACTTCTCGCCCAAAAACTGTGTTAACTTGGATGAAAACCGTCCATTTTTGCCCAGTTTTGATGAGTTCAGGGAGGTTTAGTTCAACTATTTAAAGTATGGGGGGGCCATAGTGCAACCGCCTTAAAGTATAAGGGGGTAAAGTGCATTTACCCCTAAATACAAAGGACAAAGTGGTAGGCATTAACCAAGAGAAAAACTGAAGCATGTCAATGAACTGGAAGGAATCATGAAGCAGCAACTCAACAATAAAGTAATTGTTAGGACTTGACTTGGGAGACCAACCACATGTATAAACTTTAGGCAGAAACACGTGAGAAGAGGGAAAAAGGACTCCAGCAGTGACAATTCGGCACGAAAAACAAGGCATGAATGAGTTCTTTAGTCCCCACGAAAAACGAAGTATAATAAACTGAACACATATTCGACAGCCATAATATGAACAATGTCGGCACGTTAACCGAGGTACCAAAAAACATAAGAAAATCTCGGCCGCAATTGAACAGATGGCACGAGATACGAGATAGTTAAATTGAAGAATTAAACCATTAAACGAATGATTGGTCCAACGCTGATTTTGAATTTCAAAACAGTAAACCCACCTCTGATCGTGATTAAACCCAAAATTTGATCTTCTCAATTCAATTGTATTAAAAGCCCTAAAAATTGACAAACTCAAAGGTTTCAATTAAATTCTAATGACAACGAAAATTCTTAGACTACTACAATCCCAAATCAAAATCAATTTAAATTCTTACCTCAAGCAAATTTTAAAATCTCAAGAAGTCTCTTCCTATAGATTCTTTGGAGGCTCATCTGAACTTTGGTGTGCTCCTATGAATGTACGTAACTATCAGACACCTAAAAGATATATACTTATATTCCTAAATAAATTAAAATTTCAAAATACCCATTATGTCCTCAACTCTCTATTTTTTTTAATAAGCATTTAAATATGAGGGGTCTAACAGATATGAAATGGTTTTATTTTGAAAACAAGTTTTTGAGTTATTTGACATAGTAAACAAAGTTGCTTTTTGTCGAAAATTTTAGAGTGATTTGCTCTTACTGAGATTCTTGAGTGCTTAAAATTTAACAGCATTTCGGTACCATTTGATATACTTTTGAAATGGAATATTTGGCGCTCAACTTAAGGAGCGTTAAGGGTTCCGAACAAAAAATTCCCAGAAAGGTTCTTTTTGTCTGAAACACCCACCTAATCGTTTAAAAGAGATCTACATGGATGATAAAGCCTTGTCTTTTAAAATGCTCCGAAGTAACTATTTATTGTATAAACAACTGATAAGTCCCACGACTCACTTTTCACTCTCTTCTAGGTTATTTTCTAGTCTACTTCTTATCATGGTCTAATTTCATAATTTCTAGGATAAAGCTCGATCATAACCAAGACAAACTAGCATGCTGTGAATGTCTTGCATTTTCTTAATATTCCTCTTTCTTGACTAACTATTTTTTTTCGTTTACAAGAGGTGTACAGGGGATGGACATTTATGCATAAGCTGTCTAGTAAAATATATTGGAGCAACTTGAGTCCAAGATGTCTACTCCAGCAGTAAGTTTCAGATCTTTGATTCTTTATTTCAGCTATTAGCAACTGGAGCTATGTCTTCGACCTTGAAGCTGAACACCTTTTGGGGGAGCAACCTAGTTTTGATTAGTGGACCAACCTTGCAATTTGTTGGGGTCTCATTTATTATTATTTCCCAATGTATCCGTGGGAAACACAGAGATACTACTTACAATGTTTGAGTGCTTATAGTGCTAAGGTAGATCACGTTACCCCCCAATTGTTTTTGAATTTTTTGTTGCTTTCCTATATGATGGGTACCAGCTTTGACATAATTACAAAAATGCCACTCGATTGTCATATTAGGATTATGGTTTCTTTTTGTTAGGTACTTGTGGCAGCAATCTGAGCCTGTATTATTGCTTTCTTGCACCATCTAATTCTTCCCAATCTTTAGATTTCAAACAAACAAATATGATTAAGGTTGGTTTGCTTATTTATTAGTTATCGTTTCAATTTGTTGTTTGAAATCAACTAATCTCTCTCTAGATTAGTTATTTTTATAGTATATTAGTTTATACATGCACTCTTGTCATCATAACTTTAATAACCGTGTTTATGTAAATATGTACATATACTAGCTAAGCTTCTTTCAAGTAGTAGACTTTTGTTAATTAAACTTACAATCATATGATTAATATTCAAAGTTGGTGGTCTATTTTGCATTTTAATTTTCAATAAACTCGACCATTGATGACTTTCATGAATATAAAAATGTCGAGTTTTGCTTTGATAATTGATTGATAAATAACATAATAGTTACTTTTCTAAAATTTATATTTATTTTATCTTTGTGAAGCCTTGATGAACGATTTCTAAACTTATTTATGGTGTGCTGCCTCGAGAAAGATCCCCAAACAAAGGATTTTATGGAGTCGCCATCGTATTTATTTTAAACTAGAAAATAAGAAAAATCATAAATTGACTCTAAAGTGTCCAATAAGGATTACCAGTCTATTGAAAATCGGGAGATGGGTTCGGAAATTAAGTTATATAACGGGAAGGTGTTAGACACTCGCCACGCCCTTTGGGTCTCTACTTCATGTTTATTGATTTTTGGCCTTAAAAACATGTAACATGCAAAACATGACAAAACCAACCCTGAATTAATTTCTATATTTTGGCTTGAACTTGATAAGAGGGGTCAAGTGGCCTACGTACCCAACCGGAGTCATCATAATCAAAATCACCGTAGTTCAATACTGGTCCTACAGGAAGTAGTCTACATTTCGAGCTAGATGTGGATAAAGAAATGTAAAAGACTCTTTTTATGTTTTCGAATAGAAATGTGACTATGGAAAATGGGAGACGCTTTAGACCATTTTATCTAAGCTAATCTAGAAAACTGTAAATGTACCTCGAGAAGCCATTGGCTTAGAAGACTTCGGAACTCCTTATGATGAATTTGTGATGCATGTGGCTTGTGTATATAGAAATGAATATGAAGTGCTAAATTTCCCTTAGAGATGATCTACCACTTCTATGAAAGAAATTGTATAAAAGCTCTAATTAAGGAAAAAAGCTTGTCCTTGAAATTGTAGGCCAAGGACCCTTTTTTATAGTGGTCTGGGATACCAGAAATGGTAAAGATGACCATATAAATTTTTGATTTGAAGATAAGACTGGATATTTGATAAAATTTGTAGATTGACAAAAGTCAACTAGCCGGCCGGTTAGTCGAAAATCTGCCGGTTCATCTCATTTCTTAAAAATATTTTTTTTTTCTGAATTTTGAGACATTATCTAATCATAATTTGGTAATTATCTTTGATCTGTTAGATGGGATGTACCAGATTCAGAAATTGCCTTCGTAACTCACATAAATTAAGGATTAATCACATGTACCAATAATAAATTACAAGATATTTTCAAGTCATCTAATCAATCACAATCTCTTGACCTTAACTTGGGGTAAACCTTAACTAACTAGGCTAGTTATTCAACGGACCGGGCTTAATTAATTTGGGCTTAACTGACTAGACTGGAAAGACAAATAGACTATTAGGCTGGACTGACTAAGCTGAATTAAGTAAATAAGTCCTATTACTTATTATCAAGTTTACACGCAACATTAAATAATAAACTTGATTTATTAATAAAGCCCAACATAAACCAATAAAGAGATAAAATAAAACTAAAAAAATGCAGTGTTTACATTATTATTTTTGGTTTCTCATGTTTTATATGATTTAAACCTACTTGATTCTTTTATATTAACAGTCCATATGTTTTTATGTCACTTTGGTTTTTTTAGGGGGTGTACATAATTGCATAATTAATTGCTAGATTAGTAAATTGTTGGCAAATCAAAGATGACTTTATGTTAAATGGCCAAGTGCTCTTGGAAGCGACAATGCACACTGTTAAGCAAGGTAGGCAAGATAGAGGCTGTGCTTGGCCATCAACAACTTCGATTGGGATGAGCTACCCTTAGTGATTTGGTTGATTAAAGACTTACGCCTTGCAATGTAGTGAGTACTCAGGTCTCATGAATGGTCGAACTATTCCAGAAGAAATTAGACATGTACATTAACAGGTCTGGCAAAGCACAACATAAGCAAACAATGACTCATGGACGTTGGATTAGGCGTGGGATCTCCAATGCTTAAGTTATAAATTGTATGAGAGAATTCCAAAGAAGTAGGAGACAATGTGGACATGTTGTTGCCTTAAGTGTATATAGAGTATTTAGGAGTTAAGAAGGTTAGCTAACTTCTTAGAAATCAACAATCAATCTTAGCAACGCATTTTTGATGTCATGCAAATTACAATCCCGAGATTCTTCACTGCAACCCACCTTAATTTTTTGCCCCTTTCTCTACCAAGTAATAGACGTGCAACTCTCTTGCAAAAAGAAAATAATACAGATTGATACAAACCTATTTTAGTAGGTATTTTTTTGTTTAAAAGAAATACCTTCAACTAACTCACCACCTCTTTTCTTTGTCCCTTTATTTGTCAAGAACTTCACATGTAATTCGCTTGCAAAGGAAAATAAGATAGGTTGATACATACCCATTCTAATGGATGTACTTTAAAGCCTTTTTTCTTGAAATGCTCCGAAGTAACTATATATTAGGTTAAGAAATGATGAGTCCCATGACTCACATTTCATGCTCTTCTAGGTTGTTTTGTAGCAACTTCTTATCATGACCTTATTCACTATTTTGCAGATAAAGCTCGATGACAACCAATATGAGCTATGCATTTCCTTGAAATTCCTCTCCTTGACCCACTGGTTTTTTTCTTTACAAGAGTTGTATAGGACATGAACATTTATGGGTATAAGCTTGTTTTGTAAAATATATTGGACCAGCTTTAGGCCAAGATGTCTACTACAATTGAAAGTTTCAGCTCTTTGCTTCTCTAATCAAATTACCAGCAACTAAAGCTCTATTGTCGACCGGCCTTGCTATTAGTTGGGGTCTAAAGTTTGTTGTTGTTCCCCGATATATATGTGGGAATCATAGGGATGCTACTCACAGAGGTGGACCGCTAGTAGGGCGAGGTAGACCATGGTCTTGTCCCAAAGTTTATGAAACTTTTGTTGCTTTCTTATGTAATGGGTACCCAACTTTGCATTTTACAAAAATGCCACTATATTGTTATATTGGAATTTCAGTTTTCTTTTTGTTGGTTTTTTTTTGGGGTAAATTACAATAAACACTCCTGAGATTTTACGTAATTACACTCCACTACCATTATCTTTAAAAATTACACTCAGCTCAAAAAGTAACTTTTTCTCTTACGGTGTTAATGGTGCAATGCGAAAAGACATGAATGCCCCTTAGACTGTTTTCTTGGAATTTTGGAGGGAAAACTTTACTCTCTCTCTCTCTCTCTCTCTCTCTTTCTTTCTCTTCCCCCACCCTGCCACTGCCAGCCCGACCACCACCCCGCCAATTGCCCCTGCCACATGAACCCGATAAAGAAGGTCACCGATCCGCACAACATCAGCGCCAGTGAAATCCCCAGCAACAGCGACGCGAATCCCGCCAGCGTCGTCAGCTGCAGCATCAACGCCACCGCTGCCTGCCTCGACGGAGACAGATCAGAGAAATCGATCTGCCCGGCCGGCGGCGCCCGCATTTTTACAGATCTGAAATCTCGCCGCCTCCTTCCTCGCCCCACATCGCCGTCCATCTTTCACTCCCTCACACACTGCCGGTTGTCTTTTTCTATGAACCTGACCAACCTGTTGCACCCAAGACCGCTTGTCTGTAACTCTCTTCAGAGAATATTGTTTGGGTAAGTCTTGTGAGGATTTTTGAGCCCGTAGAAGAGGCTCTTGGCGAGTTTCCTTCTTTTTCGGCGAACGTTTGGCTTGACTTCTCGCCGCAACTCGCTTTGCCCTCGGTGTGGCCGAAAGAGGACTCACCAGGTTTTTTCTTGCTCCGGTCAGGGAACGGGTGGAAACACTGAAGGTGGATGGCATTTCTTTGGCGGAAAAATTGGGAGCTGGGGTTCTGGAAGAGGGATTGAAAGGTGGAGAAGGAAGGTCAAAACCCTAATTTTTAAATTAGGGGTTTTCAAAACAAAATTAGGGTTTGAAATCTTCATTTAAAAATATACAGTATAAGGGCAGTATTGTCATTTTAGAAATACGTAATGACGACATCAAATAAAACGTACACTTTTTGGACGGAACCCTAACGGATGAACACGAGTGTTACATTTTGAAACTTATTGTCCTTGACTGTAATTTCACGCTAACCTCAGGGACATTAAATTAAACTAATTGAACCCTAAATTGAATGTCATAATCTAACCGAATCCTAAATTGAACTAATTGAACCCTGAAATGAGCTAATTGAACCCTAAATTGGCTAAATTAAACCCCCTAATTCACTTAGAATTTGTGGAGTTGACTGAAATTTTGGAAAACCACACAAGTGAGTAAAGGACAAAGGGGGGGTATTTTGGGTATGAAAATTGCATAAAGTAATGTGTCAGGGAATATTTTCACGGAGTTGGGCATGCCGTTAAATGTGTGTAGTTGTGTGTAATGCGGGTACAAACCTCGGGGGGTCGGAGTGTAATTTTTAAATATAGCGGTAGTGGAGTGTAATTACGTAAAACCTCAGGGGTGTTTAGTGTAATTTACCCTTTTTTTTGTGCCACTAGCAATAAGAGCCAGTTTTGTCTTTCCCATACACCATCTCCATTTTTTTCAAATCTCTAGATTACAAACAAGCAGCAATCGATTAATATTAGTCGTGGGAGTGTGCGGTCGGTGGTGCTGGGTCATGGCATTGGCGGCGGTGGTGGGACGTTGGCAATGGTTATGGTTGTCAGGGGCAGTGGCCGGCGGTGGTGTGTGGTGATGGTGAAAATGGCAGTGGTGGTGGGTCGTGGTGATGGCAGGTCTGGTGGTCGTGGTGGTGCTCTGTGTGTGATGGACGTTTTGTTAAAATGTTGTTTATTTTTTTGCTTCTAACCAAGTTTGAAGGTTAAATCTTGAAATAAAAATCAAAACTGGAAACCTAAAATACAAAATGGAGTTTTAAAAAATAACCCCGTTTTAAATACTGGTTTTGAAAGTAAAGGGAAAAAGAAAAAAAAAACTGTATGTCAACTGAGTTTTTTTCCTGTAGTTCACAAAACTGGAGAAAAAGAAAAAAAACCTGTCAAGCACTACCTTAGGTTTTCAGTTTTGATTTTTGTTTTAAGATCTAACCCCAAAGTTACCATATAAGGAATTTGTAACTCACATTTTTTCAATCGCTAAACTAACTTAACGTATAATAAGAATTTATACACCTAATGTATGTGTGTGTGTGTGTGAGAGAGAGAGAGAGAGAGAGAGAGAGAGAGAGAGTTGACAGAACATAACTATTCCCGTCTCAAATGTTAACAAAAATAAGTGGAGGTATCGACCAGTGCATCTATGTCGCAGAACTATAGTAGGGGTATGTATGTATTATATAAAAATATGAACTTAGATGCCTTTTTATATTTTAAAAAGGTTCTATTTTTAAATTAATATTTTATTGACTAAGGACTTTTTTTTTTGTTATAAATTGACTAAGGTTGTGACAATAAACTACTGAAGAAACAAGCAATTTCTTTCATAGACTGCATAGTCACTAGTACAGAGTATTTGAAAGGACGTGCAAGATTGCAAGCTGTCCGATGCCCCTTACAATAAAAAATAAAAAAGTATTTTTTTGGTGGCAACTGCTGACTATGAATCAGAGAAACGAAAGATGTTTGCTTCAATCACGCAATCAATGACAAATATTTGTCGCTACAAGTTTTTTAAGGCTCTTTTATAAATATTTAGCAATAACTGAAAATTAGTCCCAATAAAAATGACACCATTAAGCTTTTTGGCGATTATTTTTTGTCGTTGGATAGAGGGCTTGGAGGAAGTTTACGTACTTCTTTGAGTTTTGAAGGAAATAATTGTTCATTAATTAGTGATGTAATCTATAGGCAACGATAAATCTAAAGAAAATGATGAGCTCATGTAAACGTCACTATAAGCTAAACAAAACATGAATGTTAAGGATTGTTCACATTCATTACGATGTGACAATTTTTTGTCGTAGTTATAAGTACCGGTTCGATACTGGAAACAACGGCTCGTACGTATTATTCGTTTCTTATACGGATACAAAACCCCAATATCTGATCAGTCCAAGTATCGATAATACCTGCCGTAGTGGTCTAAACTCTACATATAGGTGAAACTCAAGTTTCAGCCGAGATATGTAAATTTGTACCGGGTGTTCAAACTTTTGTGAAAGCATGCGTTTGCCGCTACCATCATTGTCGTCAAATCTGTTAACGTTATTAGCACCTTTTTCCAGTTCTCCTTACCTCCCCACACCCGCCATCACCAAACACGAATTTTCTCTCAAATTTACAATCTATCGCGCAAACAATGGAAGATGTCAGATCACGGTAATGACGGTGGTGGTTGTGAAAATGGTTAGACATAAGGTATAGTTAGGTAATAATAGAAATATAGCGGTTGGAGGAAAAGTTGGCTTTGGCCTTCAAATTGTTGGCGGTGGCGGATTTGGGTGGCTACTGTCGAGTTGAAAATGGAAGACACAAAGATTTTGTGATATGTGGGATCAGCTTAAGCTATGTAATTTACGATTTTGGTTATATTAATATATATTTTTTCTCTTTTTTGGTTACAACAATTTTTTAATATTCTGGAATCTTGAGTGAAACAATCACTACTTGTCTGATAGCTTATGATGCCTTTTGATAATTATTATTGTATAACGTAAAGCCCGTACATATCAGTTAAGCTTGATTGTTTAAAAAAAGGAGTCGTTTTTTTATCGTTTTCGTATTTTTTTCAATGAAAGCCAAGATAATTAAATTAGAAACATCGACAAATTCTTGTGAAAATGAAAGGATTTTCGTATCTTTTGAAAAACACGATCGCCTGCCAGTGGAAGAGTGCCGAAAAATACCGGTTTCTCAGTTAACTCCACATCTGCGCTCGCATCTGCTTCACAGTGGGCCTGGAGCTAGGCCATCTTAGCGCACCTAACCTCTCCTGCATGTGAACAAAACGGAATCAACAAGGCTATGCATTTAAAACATTCTTGACACCCGCGTTCTCTATACATAGAACTGCCCCCTTAGTTTAATTCTTACACCGAGATAAACCAACCACCTACAGCAGCAGAGAGGGATCAACAACAATGGCCTTGTCAATTCCACATGCTTAAAACATGTTTAACCAAGATGCTATTAAAATAATATCTGTGTACATTGACTACTACAATAGTTTGGTTCTTTTTTTTTGGTTAATAAAGGCTGGACCGTAAGGCTCTAATCCAACCGGCAGGAGTATTGCGCCTCGGGGACCTACAAGGCCGCCACATACATCTGAGCCCCCGATTCCCGCACCTATGTCGGGGCCGAAGCGCACAAGGACCCGTGTGTGGAGCACAAGCAGGGCGAGGACGTAAGTTTGCCACCAACAAGTGCGGCGGGTAGGATTCGAACTCAGGTGGGAAACCTAGATTGGGATCCTGGGGACCGCTGAACCAACCTTTGTTGGCTACAATAGTTTGGTTCTTGCATAGCATAAAAGGCTACTAAAATAATATCTGCGACGTCAGGCTACTAAAATAATATCTGCGTACACTGACTACTACAATAGTTTGGTTCTTACATAGCATAAAAGGCTATGTATTTAAGGCTATGCATTTAGCTCCAAGATGCTATTTGCTCGACATGCATTATTTAAAACATTCTTGACACCGCGTTCTCTATAAATAGAACTGCACCCATAGTTTGGTTCTTACACCAAGATAAACCAACTACCTATAGCAGTCCTATAATGGCCTTGTCTGCAGTTGAATACACCCCGAGTGCCAATGGCCAGCCAGAGATCGTCCGTCCGCGGGCAAACTTCTCGCCTAGCTTATGGGGTGATCGCTTCACTTCATTCTGTTCAGATGATGAGGTATACTCTCGTTGGGGGGGGTTGGGGGGGTTTCCGTGGGTTTATGGGGTGATTGCTTCACGTCATTCTGTTCGGATGATGAGGTAGGTTAGACTCTCGGCGCGCGCGTCTGTTCGTGTGCAGAGAGGGATTAACAACCATGGAGTTTGTCTCTCCTGCTGCAAAAACTACAGCAGGGGTTGCTGCTGGTGGGGTGAAGTCCCTTTTCGTGCCCTAATGAACGTAGAAACAGGAAAGGAGCCAACCTTGGTAACGTGTTACCGAAAGGGTGTTGGCTTTATGTTTTGTTTTTTCGTCCCTTTAACGGTTACTCACTAAGCATTTCACAGGAAACTCATATTGAAGTTAGTAATGATTAATGAAGCTCTAAAACTTTATGCACTCAGGTGAAAACTATTTAGCGTATTAAACGAGGAAAACGATTTTCTTACTCTAAACTAAAACAAAGTGATTATGTACATGTGATTACTAGTCTTAAATGACAGTTTCCGAATCTTTAGTAGCTGAAGTGTACAAAGCGTAGTTTATCAATTCCAAATAAATATTCTGACGCAGTTGTTATTAGAGGTACAAAACGCATTGATCACTTAGAATCTCTTCGCTGATGGTAACACAAACTAAATATTCCACGTGAAAGAGTTTAGAGGGAATTTTTTTATCTTAGCAAGTGAACGTTGTCTTAAATATTGCGAACGAAGGAATGTAATCAGTTTGTACTTCGTTCGCATTCGGCTTCTCAGGAGGCAAACTCCTTGTTCCCAAACTTGGTATAACTTTGGATTTGACCAATATCTATGTATCCAAATAGCTTTTGTGGTAAATATATGTATCTAAAGAGTGGTCTGACATATGGAGGAAATCGAATGCTTTTCTTTGTTTAGAGGATTTGAACTGGAGTTGCTAATGCAGGTACTAGTAACATATGCCAAAGAAATCGAAGTGCTGAAAGAGAAAGTAAGAAGAACAATATTAGCTGCTGCTGGCAGCAACCAAGTTGAGAAAATGTGTTTGATCGACGTCATTCAGCGCCTTGGTGTATCAAATCATTTTGAGAAAGAAATTGATGAGCAACTGCAACAAGTTTTGATTGGTGAATCAGTCGATACAGACTATGATTTATACACGGTTGCACTCCACTTCCGATTATGCAGACAACATGGTTATAATGTTTCCTGCCGTAAGTCCGTTTCTAGCTTATATTCCAAGGGGGCAAAAAAAAAAAGAAAAAAAAGAGTCGAAAACTGCAGCAATTTCAAAAACTCGAGGCCGATATACCTCCATTGTTATTTCGTTGGGAGTAAAAGTTTTTGCTTTCGTTAATTTGCCACACATAAGCATGTGAATTTATCACTATCTTGCTGACTTTTCTTATTCCAGCCATCCCAAACGAGATGGCAGCACCCATCACATCAAAATTATAGCACTCACATTTCTCAACATTTGGCTGCAACAAGCGTTGCAACGCCTCCAACGTAAGCTGCTAATGATTGAAAATATGATTAGTAACATTTTACAAATACTTTCAGCGACAAACGTTAGCAGCTATTGTTAGTGAGACTAATCAGCTTTAGCGATTGCTAATGATTGTTACATAGGGTTGAAGCATCTTGATAGAACCCGGTTGAAACCGAAACTTTTTCTACTTAAATTGTTTATAAACTTGCTCTTCCCCATTTCCGTAGTTTGTATAAATTGAGAAACCATCGAATGTCCTAATTAAAAAGATTTGATATGACTTGTTCTTTAAGAAATGGGGGTAAAGAAGGGGAATGTCTATTTCTACGTCGTATAATCATTTTCCACACTTAAATTTGTGACAAACTTTTAATGCTTACAGCAGAAAATAAATTTGTACAAGCACATTAGTGGCGGAAATAGCCATCCCGTAAACAATTATTGGCTGATTACATGAGTTGTATGAAGATGCCTATAGTCCCACTTGTAGCGACATTTAATCATCGCTGCTTACATGAGTTGTATGAAAATGCCTACGGTCCCACTTGTAGCAACATTTAATCATCGCTAAGTACTTTTTATGATATTTATCGAGTATTGAAAAATTAAATTGTCGCTAAAGGTGTTGACAAAAATACGACTAAGCATGTGCAATGACCATTATTTTTGTTAAGTGGAGATTTGTAGGTGTCTTCTTACGACTCAAATAGTAGCTAAAAATTACACGTAAACAAGTGCACCGTATTACTTCATTAGGAACTGCATGACAATTATGAACTGCATGACTATGAGTGTTTCAATAACTCCTGCAAAAAGCTACATGGCATACGCGCAAGAATCAAAATCGTGGTATCATCTTTAGTTATTGAGTTGGAGCTATTGCCAATTGTATCAAAACCTTATCGTCAGACGTAGTTAAAATTGAAGTTCATATATACTTCAAGAACATAGAAAGTCTTAAATAGTGGCCTATGAATCAGATACATTTGACAAATTCAAAGATAGCACTGGAAAGTTCAAACCAGCAGTAGCTAGTGACCCAAGGGGTATGCTGGCGTTGTATGAAGCTTCGCAATTAAGGGTAAAAGGAGAAGATATTCTTGATGTGGCCCTTGAGTTCACAGCAACTCATCTCGAGTCCCTTGAATCAAATATGAACCCAACTCTTGCAAAGCAAGTGATGCATGCGCTGTATCAACCACACCGTAGGGGAGTCCCGAGAGTGGAAGCACGTCATTTCATATCAGCATACCAAGAGGACAAGTCAAAGGATGAGTCACTACTGAGGCTGGCAAAGTTGGATTACAATTTTCTGCAGTTGCTGCACAAGAAAGAACTCTGTGAAGTCTCAAGGTAACTGTACTGCTGTTTTCATATTCTTATACAAAGAAGCAGTACATTAAGTGTTTGATTATATTCCAGGTGGTGGAAAAACTTGGATTTTCTGTCAAAACTTCCATACGCTAGAGATAGAATGGTGGAATGTTACTTTTGGGCTCTAGGTGTGTACTTTGAGCCTCGATACTCTCTTGCAAGGATCATGCTTGCCAAGATCATAGCTATGGTATCAGTTCTAGATGATACTTATGATGCTTACGGTACAGTTGAAGAACTACAAAAATTTACAGACTTGGTAGAAAGGTAAAATATTCTGCGGTTTAGTTTCATATAAAAAAAAAAACATGCAAAACGATTGTGACATGAAGAGATAGCAACTGACAAATTCGTGTGTTGTTGCAGGTGGGATATTAGCGTCATCAATGAACTCCCAGAGTACATGAGACCTTTATATAGAGCTCTGTTAGGTCTTTATGAAGAACTTGAGGAGGAAATGACAAAACAAGGAAAATCTTATGCTACTTATTACGCCAAAGAAGACGTACGACTCCCTAATCCATATATGTTTTTGGTCCTTTGTATTTCCAGCTTTCATTTCTTTTACTAGTGCGTTTTCAAGAAAGGTTATTTGCCAAGTTACGACAAGAAAACCCTAAAAAATGAACTTCAATTATTCTTTCTTGAAGCCAGGAGTCGAGATCAATCACGTGTACCCCTTCATGCCCCTAACATCATGATCCTATTAGGAAGATCAATAGGGAAATTAAAGGCTTAAACCAATAAGGCTTGGTCCATCTATGTATTTGTGCCCGAACATATGTTTACCTTACTTGATGTGGAACCAAGTAACTTCTGACATCCATCGCAACACTCTCCTCCTCACATGTGATTCCGCTAACTATCAAAGCTCCCTCTTGAGTCATGCCCTGTCCAAAACCACCACTGTTCCAATAGCCACAGACACAAGCACAGGCCAGCTTGCCACCATGGGCTTTGGTACCATTTTAAGGAGATTAACAGTGAGTCAAGTGTCTACTACCAAAATGAACCATATATATAGGATGGCCGAGTTCCACCTCAAAGCTTAAGCCAATATAACTTGGTTCATACATATACGTGTATGACCAAGTAATCCTTTTACCTATTTCCAAACTTGAAATCCTTGTTGAGGCCCAAATCTTGTTGTTGCAAAAAGCTTCACTCACCATCTCAATCGTCTGTGCGGGTTATGGTTCTATTGTGAGGTGTGTGGTACTATAGCTCACCATCTTAGCCGTCCATGTGGGTTTTCTTATGGCCATTTTATGAAATAGATTGCCAAGAGAGGCACCTAGCTCCAGCAGAATCAACACCTCACCTTGCACTAGCGAATCTCTGAAGCAGAATATACAACTTTCGGGTTCCATGATAAAGGACAATTTAATTCGACGAATACAACTAAATTTGAATATGAAAGATATGGTAAAGCTGTTAATATATATGTTTTTATCTTGTTGATAGATGAAAGACTTGGTGAGGGCTTACAACATGGAGGCCAAGTGGTTTATAGCTGGATACTTGCCTCGATTTGATGAGTACATGGGCATTGCCTCCGTCACCAGCACTTGTTTCTTACTTACAACAACATGCTTTCTCGGCATGGCTGAAGTCGCTACAAAGGAGGCATTTGATTGGTTGCGAACTACCCCAAGAAGCCTTATGGCTTGTGTCGCAATTTACCGGCTCGTTGACGACGTTGCAACATATGAGGTACAATACATAGATAAGTAGCTTGATTGGAGACCCTTCCCCTTCTTGTATACAATATGCATACATTGGCCACTATTTTAAGTACCACAGTTATTGTCCTATGCACAAATTGCTTTTTTGAACACTCGGAAAGCCAAAATTAAAGTATCGAAAAACGTAACATTTGGCCTGCTAATTTGGATTCTCTAAGTAATTGTACACCATATCTCTAGCATTTTCCTTGGCCTTTTGTACTTATCCTTATTTTCAAAGGTTGAAAAGGGGAGAGGGCAGCTAGCCACAGGGATAGAATGCTACATGAAGGAGCACGACGTGTCAAAAGAAGAGGCCATGAGTGAATTTAAGACAAGAGCAGAGGATGCATGGAAGGATCTAAACAAGGAACTAATGAAGCCAACATCTGTATCAGAGCATCTTCTCATGCGTATAATGAACCTAGCACGCTTGATTGATCTCGCGTACAGCCATTCTGCGGATGGATACACTCATCCAGAGAAAGTTCTAAAAGCACATATCCTTGAACTACTGGTCAATCCCATAGATGTTTGAGCATTAAGGTTTTCCTTGTCTTTGCTTGTTGTTTGAATAACCAAAGGACCTCACTGCTTGTCGTTTAAATGACCAGAGTGTTGGAAAATAAAGGCAGTATGGAGAATCTGGAGTGAAGATGCCTGAGTCGAATGCGTTGCACTCTTTCCTTAAGACAGTATTTGCTCCCTTATAATCTGCTTAGGGTAGCAGCAAATCTGCCTCCCAAGATAAAACAGGCGAGACACTGTTGATCACAGCAGAATGCAATCAACAGACAGAAATTTGAGAGAGAGCAAGAGAGAAATTCGAAGTGTTCTTTATGATCTGACCATCAGCCTATTTATAGACACCAAAGGGTGCCTAGGACAGGTGCAAACAGTTGTGGCAGTTAAGTGACTCTGCAGATGTCACTTAACAGTCACAATCTATAGACACAATATAGAGGTGCAACTTTTGAACTAAAAGGCACCAATTGCAGTTGCCATTTCGAATTAACTGTTTCAGTTCAAGTTCGAAGTGCAAAGTGCGCCTAAAAGCGCCAATAGCGCCTTTACGCCGCCGCCGTCGCCGTCGCGCGCGCGCGTGTGCGGTGCGGTGCACCGCACATGTGCAAGTGCATGGCCATGCATACCATGTGTTTCTAAAACAATATGGTATGTCACATGGCCATTTAAATACCCTTAACTTTTCCATTTCCCAAGCCATGTGGGAACCCACTTCATGATTAGTTTCAACCTTATTAAATGCCAATGTTTGAGAGTTAATATCTCTCAAACCAATCAATCAATTTGATTGATTCTTTTTGCAACTTATTCCTTGTAGTACAAACTTTAATAAGGTAATACTCTATTATTGGAAAATTTCCAACACAGAGGTCCTGTTTGTTTGCTTGGCGATCTCCTTAGATGGTTAGTAAATCTCAGTGCCAGAAGCATTGGGCTATAAGTTACGTTTGCTTGTCGTTTAAATAACCCTGTTTGTTTGCTTGTCGATCTCCTTTTCAGCTTTTGTTTCCCCTTTAACCTTTTTTCTCTAATAAAAATGACGAAAATTACGTTGAAATTTTTTCACATATCACTGTGGAACATTTTTGTTTTATCTTAAGGTTTTACCTTTTGATTGCTCAGTGATTTCACATAGGACTATAGGTTTTAATTTCTCCATGTAACACCTTGTGGTTTACTTTTGGCTTTGATTGGGTACAATATCGTGATTCTGCTGGTTATTTTAACTGACGATAATGTCACATGCCTCTAATTACATGTTAGTGAGTGGTAATTTTGGCACAACCAAGATGGTATATATATATATATATTTTTTGGGATGAAATGTGGGGTCACTACAAGAAATTTTCCATTTAGCGACAAATAAATTCTCGATGAACAATAGTTCGTTAACAAAGGTAGCTAAACATCGACGAATACAAAGTTCGTCGAGAATAGTATAATATTTCTTGACGAATTCTTTTATCCGTCGATAAATATATTTTTTTATAGATGAATTAAATATTTCGTCAAAAGATGTTCGACGCACAGTGGCCCGGGAGTGAAAATCCATTTTGGCGGGGGGTTGGAAGTAATTTCACAATTAACGACGAATTGACTTCGTCAAGAAAGCCGAAAAAAAATAATTATTACATCTTTTGTGCCTCCTTTCTCTCTCTCCATATCCCTGTCTCCATTTCTCTGTATATCTTTCACTCTCTTCTCGGTTCTCAGCCGCCAAGGGCAGGCATTTTTACACCAAAATTGACGTGGTTTGGGGCAACAAAAGGTAAATTAAACTTTCGTTCTTGGTAGGTTCAGCTTAAATTCCTACTCCTATCGTTTTCGTCACTTCAATCTCACAATTTCACTGAAATTCAACGAGTTTTGTGGTGCCATCATAGGATTTCCGCGATTATCAATTTGACCCAACAATCTTTTCAGTTTGATGCCTTAGGGAAAATCATAAAACTAAAGAATTTTTGAAGCACCAAAAGGTGATTCTTTCTTTGAAACTCTGTATGTATGTTTTGCTAGTCGACTATAATTTTTTTCTGTAGTTTGAAAGTTGTAGGAGTTTTTCTCCTTTGACCTTGGCTCTAAATCTTACTATCCCTGAAATACACATCGTTACAGGGTGCGGCATATGAACACAGATGGTAGCATGATTTCAATTTCAAGTTGAGCAAGTAGATCTTGCTGTCTTTTTGATACATACTTGCTGGATTATGCATGCCTTTCTTTATGTAAACATTCACTTTACCATATTGAACTCAATAAACTAAGAGTTGTACTCGATTAATTACTTGACTTCTAGAAAGCATTGGCTGGCTGGGATTGTAACTCTCACAATCGAGAGTTCACTACAAAAAAAATGGGTTTTGGCGACACTAAAAAAGTGTCGCCAATGATAGTAAAAGTGTCGCAAAGTGATTTTCCAACACTTTATCAACGGTTTTCACAAGCGTCGCAAATTCGTCCGTCGGGAATTTTCCGACACTTCTTAGACACGTCGGCGTTAGATTTACGACACTTTTGTGCGACACTTTCAAGTGCGACACTTTCAAGTGCCTCTTATGGGGTCAATAGTCAACTTAAGTATGGGACACTTTGAAAAAAATGTCGCTAAGTTAGCGACACTTCCATTAAAGTGCCAGTTTTTATTTGGCGGCATTATCTTTGAAATGCTGTTAAATTAGCGACACTTCAATTATAGTGCCAGTTTTTACTGCTAAATTAGCGACACTTGTAGTAAGTGCCAAATTTTGTTCTTTCGGCATTATCTTTAAAATGTCATTCTTATTTACAACACTTTTAAACAATTGTCACTAATTTTTTTCCTAGCATATTCTGAAATTTGTCAAAAAAAATAAAAAACATTGGCCTAAGACGTGAAAGTGAAGTAATTAAATAATCCTGCTTCAATCCAACACGAATAATGAACAATCAAGTCGATTTAACAAGCTTATAAACTCATCATAATAGAAACAAGCTAATGTCATTCAACCATATCATATCCAACATTCACATACTAATTACATAACCATCCAAAACTTCTCAATTTAAAAAACATACAAATGTAATATCATTGAACAACCCAACCTAAAGATATATACATCTCATCCAAGACGTCATCATAATGCATATCGGTTCTTCTAAGTCCAATAAAAGCATTGATGTATGTCTTCCCAACATATAAACCTGGAAATAAAAAATTTAAGAAAGAAGCTTATAAATTTAATTGGTATAACACAAGTCGAATTAAACCGAAAAACTAGTCGACAAACAGAATGCATTACGAAAGATAAAGACTCATCTACGTACCTCATTTCATTCTTGCATCTTATTTTGCAAATCTTGCAATGTAAATTGACATAACCTGGGTAGCTCATATTTTGACAAATTTGCCAGACCAATTCATATCCACATAGATGTACTTATTTAAGTAGGGAGAGAAACCGAGTGCACACCCCAGTACGCATTTGGTTAAGGCCGCCATTTGTATGTACAAGCAGGTAACCTTGGGTTTCCCCAGGAGCTGAAAAGACAGTATTATGGTGAAAGAGAAGTATAGATGTAGATTAAATACACACGCGCGAAGCAAAATCACATGTTCTTTACCTGTATAGGATGGACTTGGCTCGACATAGTGCACATAGTCTCGGTTTGGTGGCCGCTTCCACAGCTTGTCAAAATCTGATGTTCTACTTTCACCATCCAACTGTTAAAATCTAAAGGGAGAAAACATGAAAGATGCATGACTGCTTTGAAACAATAAATATGCACTCGTATCTATGACCTCGAACCAACATACACCAGATTGCAGTGACAAAATCCTTCTTGGAAGATCTTAGGTCCAGGCTAAGAAAAAAACCACATCAAAATATTTTTAAAAAGCATATCACAAGTAAGTTAATAGGTGTGTATTAAGAGAAGCACAAAACCTTGCGAGTAGGGAGATGAGCTTTCCTCAAATGCGGAGGGGTGAGTTCTTGCGTCCAGCTTCGCTCTGTGCTCAATTTTTGATACTCAATTTCATGTTGTGAGTAGGGAGAGAAGCTTGCCATTGCGTCTGCCTTCTATACACAACTTTTTAGGTTAGGTGTAACCAGCAGATACAAGATACTCAGCAGCATAAATGAAGTCATCAAAGCAATTCTACTTTTTTGCTCAAGGGAACCGGCTTTATGCCACTCTTCTCCGTACTCTCCTCCACCACGAATATTTGCTATGCAATAGACAACACCTAAATGCCTTACGAGTATAATGCGGCTCACACTGAATGTTGGTGAAAGACTAATATTGAATCCACCATATGCATACAATAAGCATGGGTGTGATCCATCCAGAACAATATCCTTTTTAGCAACTATAAACATCAGAATCTTGGTTCCGTCCTTACTAGACACAAACACCTGAAAGGGGGAAAACCCTGGTCAAGAAAGAAAAGAAAGCAATCTGGAATAGAAGACTTCCAAATGTCAACATACAGGCATCAATGCTTTCGGTCACTTCAATGAGCACAGATTAGTAGTTCTGTGTTCATATAAAAACTCAAAGGTGAAGTCAAGCACTAAACAATGCAAACAAAATTTCACCTATTAAAAAGGCCCATAATGTATATGGGGGTTCTTCTGTACGTAAATGTCTTAATGCCCAGCTTAAGGGAGGAAAATGAGATGTACTGCTATAGTTTGCCAAGTGGAAGTTCACTGGATATGAAATCACATGCTAGAACATAAGAAATTTTTGCTCAGGCATGATCCTTCACTTGAGAACCTAAGAAATATTGAACGAACAGGAAAAGCGATTGACATAAAACTACGTACATGAAACCATGGTTTACCTGATTAACATGAAACTCAATCCGATCAAAACCAGAAACAACGATTTTGCAAAAAACTTTCATATCTGGAATCCTACTTTCTAAGTGGCACTAATATGTAATGCCGGCAGTAAGAAAGCTTGTAAAACCAATAAAGAACATGTTGTCTTTGCGCCGACCACTAACATCATACACGCTGCCAATCTCAATGGGCAAATGGTGCAAAAGCGCACCTGTTTCCAAGTTCCTTTTCTGAAGAACATGCTTGACATCACTCAAATTGCTCATGACCATTTGATCGCCATTGACAGCAATCGCAGATTCAAGAACATCTTTTTCAGTTTCTTGGAGGACTTATGTCCAAGTACTTGGTTCCTTCAGATCTACTCGGACTAACTTGTATTTTGGAGCATCCTTAGTAGTCCTAAATGTGAACACTACGTCATCATTCGCAATATCGTGATAACTAGCTTCAAACTTGTCAATAAGTGCTCAGTATATAATGCTCCCCCCACCCTGCGCTGTCCCACCCCAAGGTTCACCCAGTATATACGTGCATCATAAACAATGAAAAATTACAAGGTTATTGGTGGCCCCATGTACTATGTACAGAAAAAATAACACACATATATAGCAGTTGTGAAAGCAGAAGAAAGAAATTAGACAGAAGGAACTCGTTATTGAGCAATGTTGCAAAAGAAAACATACTAAAAATGAATTTGAGCATCAAGCAATTGAAAATGCCCAAACATTTCCAGTGGGGCACGCAGTATATTCAACCAAAAAATAATACAATCGAGGCAGAAAGATAAAAGTGAATCTTTGATTGTCTTGCTTATTATTCAACTAGGGTTTACAAGATGAAGAGATTGAGAGAGAGAGTGAGAGACCAATTTCTGTACGTACCTGGGAGGAAGGCTGATTTTTGGTCTTCATGCATGGCCGATTGTTGGCGTGAGAGAAAGAGATTGTTTAGGTGCTTTTGGGGAGATGCATATTCTCGGAGCTTTTGGAGAAGATGAACATGTGATTTGGGCGTCTCTGGGATGAAAATATTACCTGCTCCGATTTGAACGCCAAAATTCAGTTGCCGTTCCGGTTTCTCTTCCTAGAACCGTTTGATTCTGTGATTTGGAGGAAATACGGGAGAGTTTTGGGCGGACATGAAGTCCGACCCTTACGAGTTAGCCGATTGACGCCGCAGGCCCTGAGATTCGACGATGCTATGAGGGACGTCGAAGTTCCTACTTGAAGACCTAGGAGGAATTGGACGGTCCGTTCAGTGGTGGGAGTAGTTTCTGAAACGGTGGACAATTGTGATTCTTTATTTCTCGGCATTTTTTGGGTTCCGACGTTTTATTCATGACGAGTAAAAAAGAAATGATGAAACGCTGTCGTTTAACATCTACGGCATTTTATTCTAAGTGTCGCTATTAAGCGACATGTTAGTAAATGATGCTTTATTAGTGTTGCAAAAGTGTAAAGCGACGCTTAATAAGTGGCACGTACTAAAATGTCAGAAACTTTGTGGCACTTAAAAATTTGTGTCATAAATTATCCGACGTTACGATAAAAGTGTCGTAAATTATAGCTAATTTATGGCATTTCTTTAAGCGTCGGAAATTAAGCGTCGCTGAAACCCTTTTTTTTGTAGTGGTTACTTTCTAGTCTTTTTCCCGATAAAAATTAAGGCCTCAATTGGTAACATCTTGGTGTCCTTGATTCAAGAGCCTTTAAATGTGTTATAATGTTGTATGCCTTTAGTACGCTCACTTACCGTAGACATGTACATTTGGTATTCAGGTACCCTGGTGTGCAATTGACATGACAAAATTAAAAAAAATGGAGAACGATAATGGGCAAGGTGTATTCATAATACTGTCTTAAAAACAGTGTTTTCTTGCTTGCATCGTAACCCAGAAATTGTAGGCAGCTACTGGAAAAATTGACTCTAGGATACAATGCCTGACTCTAATTCTCTCTCTTAAGTCTGCGTAAGAACCAAATTGGAACTCTGATTTTTTTGATAAAAATAATATGCTGAAGTAAAGATGTATTAGTAGCGGGTTAGAAGTTGGAATCTATATAGAACCTAAATGGCTGCCTATGAAGAACTGTGTCTCATGAACAGAGTTTCCAAGAGACACCAATACTAATCTGTAATGACTGGGACTACAACACAGCTACCCAGCCTAGTACAAACAATTTTAGCAAGAAAAATAACTTAATTTAATTATTAATAGCATTCCCCAAGTATTTTCTAAATAATAAATATGAAAACCCAAAGAACATGGCAATCTGTACAAAATATTGCATAGGTGGATATCCTTGAACCTATGGTTTGTGCAAAGTCCAAAACGAAGGCAGAAGGGATAAAACCTTGAGGTTATGACACTCGACGAATATTGTTCACACTGTACACAAATTCATTTGGCTCTTTTAAGGCAACACATTATAGGTCATGTGCTTATCCCAGATTAGCAAGTGCTCTAGAACTTGTTCATGGGAAGCGACCCTGACTTCCACAATTGCAAAGGAGAAGCCATCAGAAGCTTTTGCAACATATCCTTCTTGCTTCACTAATTGCAATGGGTTCATTAATAACAAATAGTCAGCCTTACTTTGTTGCAAAAAGCAACAATGTGTTTTGTCTTAACTTAGTTGGAAGAAACCACATTGACCTGGAAATGAAACCACATTGACCTCAAATTGTCCGTAATATTCCCATCTGTCTCGAGGTGTTGAATATTTTTCCAAGTGCTAGGAGTTTAACTTAGTTGGAAGATATTCAATAATGAGTTTACATTTTTTCACCATTCTCCGAATGTAGTTGTACTTCATGGCAATATGTTTTGTCTTATCAGTCCTCTGTCTTTTGCTTCTTCTGAATTCATTTTGCACATGCTCAAAAGGACCTACTAGTGCATGACGTTTAACATATGTGTCCTTCTCAGTTATATTTTCAGCATGAATCAAACTTTTTCCTGATTCTGAGGACCTAGCATCTTTGATGTTAAGGTGCTCTAAGAAAACATGCATATAAAGCTTTAAAAATAGTAAGAGAATTAAGATTTAGAAATCTACAAGCTTTACTGCCATAACCAAGAAAGACGACTTAATACCTTTAGAACCCAACTTTGTTTTTTTATGACTTGTCTGTTCTTCCATAGTTCTTATAAAGCTTCCAATGAACCACACCAATTTTCACGATCACATTTTATGCTTTCTTGTTCTCAGAGCATGCCGGGCTGAATTCACTGTAAATTGACCATTTTTGGTAAGAGTCCAGAGGATTTTATCTTCCCTGTCTCCCTGATGTTTGGCATAAGGGTTATTTCTTCCTGTTATAGCCTGATTGCTTGTGATCTGGCCTGTGGCAAATACCATTGATTATTGTCAATTATCTCAAAAAGTGCTTCTGCTTTATAGACCACCTACCACAGTTTCAAGGGATAGGTTTCCATCCTTCATCTAGTCATATCTAAACTGTTGCATTGTTTGAAAACTAAAAATAGAAAAACACGATCTAAGAAGCTTCTACACTATCACCAAATAGGGTTCATGTTGCATTCATGATATTATCTTAATATCTAGGCATAATATGTGATTTTTAGTTTTGTTCAGGTTTACTAAAAATATCAAAGGCATAAGGCTTCTGACTCTTTCCAGGATTCCACTTCTTTGAAGCAAAACTATAAACGGTATGCTTTCTTTCATCCTCTTTCTGTATTCCTTACTAGACTTCCTGATTAGGGATGATGAGATTGTCTTTGTATTTATGAGAGAACTTGTGCATTTTGATATTTGTCTAATTTTATTGACTGTGCATGACATGAAAATGCTAGAAACATAATGGTTATTTTATGTAACTTATCCTTCTAGAAAGTGGTCTGCTTTTTGAAATGTCTTAGTTCTTCCCTATACTTTGCTTTTCTCTTATTTTCTGGTGAAATTGTGATAGGGTGTTGAAGATGGATAGGACATGGATGTCAGTGAATTTTAGATATTGTGATGAGTACAAGCTTGGAGTAAACTAGTTTATGCAGTTGTTGTGTTTAATATGGGTAGTAATGCCATGCTAGCATGTCCTTGTCACAAATGCTTGAACGTTAACAAATTATATCCATCAGTGGTTAGAGAACATAATTTGACAATGGGATTCAGCAAAGTTACACACATTGGGTATATCACGGGGAAATGTATGATAATAGATCAAATAGGACCTTTGATAATAATGATACTGAGAATGGGAATGGCAATATCGAAGACATCAGAGACAATGGTCAACAAGAAGGTGATATGATAGATGAATTGATTAATAGTGTATGCAGGGGAAACTTTATTGAAACAGAACCTCAAGAAGGAACTGAACCATGGGATGAGAATGAAAGTAATACATGCAATTTAAATGAAGATGAAGCAGGAAAGTTCTATGAACTCTTAAGGGAAGCGCAGTGTGAGCTATATCCTGGCTGCACCTCTTTCACAACATTATCCTTTATCATTCACATGCTTCACTTGAAGGTCTTACACAAATGGAGCCAGAAATCAGTTACTATGATGCTAAAGTTATTGAGTACAGCTTTTCCCAATTGCGAAAAGTTTCGTAAGTCCTATTATGAGGCTAAAAACATGTTGCGGGGATTAAGGCTGTCGTATACGACGATTCACGCGCGCAAATATGATTGTGTTCTTTTTTGGAAGGATAAAGCTGGCAAAGACAAGTGTCCAAAATATGGCGAATCTAGATGGCAAGTTGACAATGGTAAGGGCAAGAAAGTTCCCCACAAAATTCTTCGCCATTTTCCAATTAAACCTAGGCTCCAAAGATTTTACATGTCTAATAAAACAATAGCTAACATGATCTGGCACAAAGATAAACGACTAGATGATGGGAAAGTTTTAAGGCACCCAGCTGATGGCATAACATGGAAGGAATTTGACAAAGAGCATGAGTTGTTCGCACAAGAGGCTCGAAATATTAGGCTTGGGCTTGCAACTGATGGTTTTAATCCATTTGGTAACATGAGTACATCTTATAGCATGTGGCCGGTAATTGTGATACCATACAATCTGCCCATTGGATGCTCATGAAGGAGCAATACATGATGTAGAGGCTAAAAACATGTTGCGGGGATTAGGGCTGTCGTATACAAGGATTCACGGGTGCAAATATGATTGTGTTCTTTTTTGGAAGGATAAAGCTGGCAAAGATAAGTGTCCAAAATGTGGCGAATCTAGATGGCAAGTTGACAATGGTAAGGGCAAGAGAATTCCCCACAAAATTCTTCGCCATTTTCCAATTAAACCTAGGCTCCAAAGATTCTACATGTCTAAGAAAACAGTAGCTAACATGATCTGGCACAAAGATAAACGACTAGATGATGGGAAAGTTTTAAGGCACCCAACTGATAGCATAGCATGGAAGGAATTTGACAAAGAGCATGAGTTGTTCGCACAAGAGGCTCGAAATATTAGGCTTGGGCTAGCAACTGATGGTTTTAATCCATTTGGTAACATAAGTACATCTTATAGCATGTGGCCGGTAATTGTGATACCATACAATCTGTCCCCTTGGATGCTTATGAAAGAGCAATACATTATGTAGTTACTTATTCCTGGTCCTAAGGCGCCAGGGAAAGACTTTGATGTATACATGCAGCCACTTATAGATGAGTTAAAAGAGCTTTAGGAATACGGGCTCCAAACATATGATGCCTCTAGTAAAGAGAATTTTCAGATGCATGCAGATGTGCTTTGGACTATAAATGACTTTTCGGCATATCCATATTTTTCGTCGTGGAGTACGAAAGGGTACTTAGCTCGTCCCACTTGCAATGAAAATACAAATTCATAGAAATTGAGGAGTAAGATAGGTTACACAGGACATTGTCGACTCTTAGATGAGAATCATCCATGGCGGAGGAGCAAGGAATTCAATGGTAAGCTTGAGAAAAGAAAGAGGCCTAGAGAGTATTCAGGCGACGATGTATTAGAGCAGTTGGTACATGTTCCAGATCACAAACCAGGGAAGCATCCACGAAGAAGAAGAGAAAACGTACAACTGATGAACTAAATTGGATTAAGAGGAGTATATTTTTTTATTTGCCATATTGGCCGACTCTAAAGTTGAGACATAATCTCGATGTTATGCATATCGAGAAAAACGTTTGTGATAATGTATTGGGAACTTTACTTGATGTCGAGGGAAAAACAAAGCATACTGTGAAGGTAAGAGAGGATCTAAATGACATGAATATAAGGAAGGAATTACATCTACATGCAAATAGTAAAGGTATGTATACAGTGTTGCCTACGCGTTACACCTTGACAAAGAAAGAAAAACAAAGGTACTATGAGGACTTAAAGGCAGTGAAATTTCCAGATGGATATGCATCTAACATATCATGATGTTCAAATATTGGTGATGGCAAGGTATCTGGGCATGAAAGGTCATGATTGCCATGTTATGCTACAACGATTGATCCCAGTTGGTATGCACTTGCCCAAGGATGTCCATGGTCCATTGGTTGAATTGGGAGAGTTTTTCAAGTCTTTATGCTCTAAGACATTGGAAGTGAAAGAGGTAGAAAGGCTAGAGAAAGACATCGTCTTTATCCTCTGTAAGTTGGAAAGGATATTTTCACCTACATTTTTTGATGTCATGGTCCACCTAGTAGTTCACTTACCATGTGAGGCCTTACTTGGGGGGCTAGTTTCTTACCTTTGTATGTATCCAATTGAGAGGGACCTGGGCTCTTTGAAGCAGTTTGTAAGCAATAAAGTTTCTGTCCTGAAGGCTCAATTACGGAGGCCGTCTCTATTACCGAATGCTTAACATTTTGTTCGATGTATCTTAATGATGTGGAGACTAGGTTCAATCAAGAAAAACACAATTATGATGGCGGGGAAGTGGATCATGAGGATGAAACATTTCCTTTCACACAGATGGTTCATCTTTTGGCGCTTCAAAGCTTGAATTCAATTCATCCTAAAGTTAGAAAAAATGCAGTGGTATATCCTTAATAACTGTGAGGAAGTTGATGACTTTAAAGCATAAGTCCACAACTTTGGATGTTATTTTACCAATTCATTTCAATAAGTATTCTATTTTTTATTTATTGTTTTGGAGTCTCATAATTGTATGTTTAATGCTTAGTGAGCACAAGGCAGAGTTAGAGAACCAATGTTCTCTTAATGTAACTAGGAGGCGTCAAGAGGAGTTTCCAAACTTGTTTAAAAACCGTGTAAGTTACTGAATATGTTTCTTTTTATCTCTTTTGAGGATCTCTGGTTTATATACTTATAGTGTTTCATGTTATTTGTTTAGATAATGAAGTCGTACAATGAGAAACTACTTGAAGCTACCGATGTTATATATGCACTTGCATGTGGGCCTGGCATATGGTGGAAGCGATATCCTACTTTTATTGTAAGTAATGTAGGGTTTCACACAAAAGATCGTGATAGTCATCGTAAGACTCAAAATAGTGGCTTGGTTGTTGAAGGCGAGCACGAGGGAGTGGCGATTGACTTCTATGGTGTCTTGACTGATGTGATTGAGCTGAAATACATTAGAGACAAAAGAGTTGTTTTACTTAAGTGTGAATGGTTCAACACTAGCTATAATATCCCGGTCCTGAATTAGAGTTGCGTTTTATTATGATAAATTTACATAGACTTTTAGCAACCGTTTTTGGTTAGTGAGACTTCATTCTATAGCAACAATTTAAAGGCATAAATAGAGACAGGGTAAAATGTTCAGACATTCGAGACTGGCAGAGCTTGTGATTTAAGATTATTTATATTTGAGGTGATTTTCGTTGGTGGATTAACGTGAGTTAGAGTAAGATGGTATGACGGAAGATGAGATCAAGTATGATTAAGAGCAACAATTTAAGGAACCAAATTTCGAGAACGAAAATTTTATAAGTGGGGAAGAATGTAACAACCCAAAACCTGAGACGATATATATATATATATATATATATATATATATATAAGTCCTAACTGATTATTTATGGGACCTTAGCCTACGAATGGGTGAGCATTAATCTTTGTGATCCTTAGCGACAAATTTTTGAAAACCATAAGTTATAACTTAATGATATCAGTTATAGGTGATATGGATTGATGTCTTTAGCGACGATTACCGTAAATGATATATTGAGAATCCTTAAGCGACATTTTTATACTCTATAATTAGTATCGATATTTAAGCGGCAACCTTCAGCGACATTCTTTTACTAAATAATACACAATTCATGATAGTTAAAAGGATAAGTTGAAAATTAAAAATTTGTCAGAGATTATTAGATAATTTAAGAAAGAATTTTAAGTCAACTATTTTCTTTTGAAAAAAAAAGAATTAAATTTCGAAGAAAAACAGAGGAGAGAAATCAGGAAGAAATAAGTATAATAATTTATTTACGGTTACAAGCCAGAGAAAGAGAAAAGAAGAAAGAGAGAAGAAAATGGAGAAAAATAAGGATATGTGTTTACGGTTACAGAAAGAGAAACAGAGAAATAAATAGATAGAGATAGAAATAGAGATTCAGAGAGAGAATGACGGTTACAACAGAGAGAGAGAGAGAGAGAGAGAAGATAAACTTGTGTGAGTATTTGTGAGAAAGGGGGAGAGAGGGAAACATAAAACAAGAAGAAACTAGTGGTAGTTAATGTTGACGGGGGAAATTATTGTGGATGGAGCAGTAGCTGTCAAAAGGAGGGAAAGAGAGGAAGGTAGAGATGGCTGCCGACAAGTAATTCCGGCGAATCAAGCGACGAGATTTCGGTAAGCTTATACCTTTTCTCTTCCTTTTGATTTCAGTTATTTAGCGTGTGGTGTAGATAATGTACAACTGTTTATTTATTGTGGTGAAGGAGTGGGGAATGAAGTAACTTCAGATTGAGCATGTTTAACGGGTGTAGATGATATTTTAGAAGTCCTACATGGTCATTAGAATTTGATAGGTTATTGATAACAAGTGAAGGATAAAGGGAAATTGGTTTTACAAGGCCATGACTGGCTTGTAAAAACGAACCCTAGTAAATCACATGTGAAAATGGGAACTTTATTGGGTGGTGAAGTTGCTTCCCTTCCAGAATGTGTTAGAGAAGCTTTTGGTTGTGCCTGCAAATGATGGTGTTAGAGTAGTTTTTGGTTAGTTTACAGGGATTAACATGAAGAATGGATTGGATTAATGTGTATTGGTGTGTGTGTGTATGGGGGGGGGGGGGGGGTTGTATATGTAAGTGCAAGGAAAAAGGGAAAGGCAGCCGTGAGTTGACTGAGTGTGTTGCAGAGAAAGGAGAGGAAGAAGATGGGTAAACAGTTAATGGGTTCATGCAGTGGAGTGGTACACTGTGCTTGCACAGTTAGGGATGTCAATGGGGCGGGTCGGATGCCGATCTTATAAGATCCGCACTCGGCCCGCTGCCCCAGAAATCCCGCCCTGCCCCGCCCCGCCCCCTCCCCTTATCGGGTTATAAAATCTCAATACCAATTTCGACCCTAAAATACTTTAGAAAACCAGTCCCCGCCCCGCTCTGCCCTTCTTTTATGCCCTCGAAATCCATCTTTCAATCTCTGCTTAATTGCTTCCAAATTAGTGATAAGAGAATCAACTTTTCTTCTTCCGATCGACAGCTTTTCTTCTTCCGAATCAGTGACAGAAGAATCGAAAGTTCAATCGCGATGAGGTGGAACTGGACAGGTTTGGTGAACTGTTTGGCGGTGGATGGCTGTGGGCACTGAACGCCGATCGTGCGGCGGAGAGAAAGAGAAGGAGGAGGTGCGGTGGCTGGTGGGGAAGCTCGGCGACTCTAGTGAACTGTTTGGTGGAGGATGGCTGGTGGGGAAGCTCGGCGACTGTGCGGGGGGAGAAAAAGATGAGGAGGTGCGGTGGTTGGTGGGGAAGCTCGGCGGAGTCGTCGAGAGGGAAAGAACAAAAAAAACCAGAGAGTGAGAGAAGATAGACAATTAGGGTTTGTCATGAAAGCATATATATATATATATATTTATATATATATATATATATTTATATATATATATATATATAAATGGATGGCTACGATTAAATAAAATATATGGTTAATATACCAGGGCGGGTCGCGGGGCGGGTCGGATACCGGGGCAGGTTGGATGAAATACCACACCCGACGCTAACCCGCTACAGATTTTAAAACAAAAAAACCATACAAATCTTGGGAGCCGGTCAAAGTCAAAATGACCCGCTCCTATCGAACCGGGGCGGGTCGGGGATCCGTCGGTTGCGGGTCTTATTGTCATCCCTATGCACAATTGTACCATATGGCTATTGGGTATTGTGCGATTATCAAAAAATGCTGAAACTTTACATGAAGGTTCTTAGGGAAATAATAGAATTACTGTGAAATTTTCATATTTTTCTGACATCGGTTGGTATTTTTAATATATTTTTTTAAGTGCAGTTATTCTAAAATTTGTTTTGAGCCTTTAAAATTAATATTAAATTTTGTAATATTACAGAAATGTTTTTATAGCAAACAGACAACTTAGTTTGAGTTTCATAAACTTTTGAGTTGATTTAGTACCTTAATATGTATCGCATTTGATTTAACCAAACAAATGATTTTAAAATGATTTCAGTGCTTTTTAAATTCTGATTCTGATTTTGATTTTTTATTTTTATTATATATTATACAGCTATCATAATAATTATGGGAATTTGATTTGAGCTATAAGTATTAATTTTTATTTTTGAGCTTTTTCTAGTATTTAAGAAAATTCTTTTTTAATTTGAAAATATTCAAATATTCAAAAATTTTATATTTCAACTTGTTATGCTGTTTTAAGGTATAAAAGTATTTTATAAGAATTTATTATGAATTTTCCAGTGTCTTATTGCGTTATAGAATGTGCAGGTTACGATTAGGTTTAGTCGTTCGAGGGATCCGATTCATTTTCGTTTATGTTAAGTGTCGGAGTGAGTAACGATTAAGAATTAGCATTAGATAAATTTTTGTGAGGCTAGGTTGTATTCTAATAATTAATCTGCTAATTTAGGTTAATTCGAGGTTTATACGAGGTTGAATAATAGCGAGCGCATTTCTTGGATTGAGGTAAGGGATTCTATCCAAAACCCAATTCATTTTTTTAATTTTTTATCGAATCTGTTTGGACTCTGCTATATTTGTTATTAGAGTACATTATTTTCCCTTAAACCCTGTTTTGCGCTTAAATGTATATTGAAAATCTTTATTGATGCTCAGTGTTTATTTCTCGTCGACATCGAGTTATTCTTTCTATTATCGATTATTGCATTCTGTATATATTGACATGAGTTAGTGTATTGAGGAGTTATAAGGATGGTCTGTTATTATCGGGAGATGCTAGTACCTTAATGGTCTAGCTAATGTTCATATGCATATGTAACCATATTATTAGTGAGCATCGTCTTTGTGGCTTTGCTAAGTGATTACCTTGCACTGCCTGTGTGGATTTGCTAAGTGTTTCCATGCATTTCCTGTGTGGTTTTGCATTTCACTCATGTTCAATATCATCTACATCGTTTCAGTGTAATTAAAATTGTATCTATTGATATTTGGTTTAAGGGATTGAGTTGAATCTCTTCCCTTATTGCTTTGAAGTGAATTTGATAATCGTTGTATTCCTTCTTCTGGATTTTTGAGCGACCTTACTGAGCCCCCAAAAGCTCACCTCCTTTTTCTATTCCCTTCTGCAAGTAATAACCAATAATAGATTGCATTGGGTGTGGATAAGAGCCAAGATAGGGAAAGAGAATTTTAGTTTGAATCTTGGTCATTAGAATCCATGCGTGGGTCCGTATTCTTATTTAAAGTTTTTGACTTAGACTTGATGTTTCAGTTATGACAGTACATTTAGAGTATTATCTTGTTCGATGGTTTAGTTGCTCTGACTGTCTGGTGGAACTATATTGGTTGAGTTTGAGGGTATTATTATCTTAGTGTAAATGATCAAGCGAGTGTCTAACGTTTTGAAAATTCTGGGATGTTACAGTGTGTATTAGAGCTTAGGCATGAGATTATGTAGACTCATAAGCCTAAGATAATTTGTAATTGAGATTGGACTTTGAAAACTTGTATTAGGTTCGAAGACTTATTTAAAGTTTTAGCATTGGATTGAGGTTTGCGTTGAGTACGCAATAGTAGACATGTTACTTACCTAAGAATTTTCAGATCTTAAGTATCAACCAGAGAAGACGATTAAAGGATAAGACTCTAATTTTTTTTGGTTTCTTTGAGTGGTTCAATCATTTAGAAGCTATGAACGGTAAAGGTTGTGATGGCTGATGAATGTGCGATATATATGTGTGTAGAGTTAGATTTTTGGATCCTTTGAGGTAATACTTTCAATGTGATGGATTCCGTAATAGTTTAAACTGGTTTGGTTTGACTTCAGAGTGCGCAGCGAAAGCATAGTGGTTATAGTTTGAGTATTTGGGTGTGACACCTAGGTTTATTTTTGAATTTGCTATTCATATTGGCTAAGTCAAAGCGGTATGCTTCAAAGGTTATTCGAAGTTATCAATTTTGGTGATAGATTAATAAAAAAAAGATGGGCGACATATTTCTCTTCAAGTGATCACATGGTTTTGATTAGTGAATTTCATAGACATAACATTAATACAACTTTAGTTAGACGTTTGACATTGAGTTATGGTCCTGGTAGTCGATGGAATACGGATATGAAGATTGAGTTTGATTCTGTGTTGAGTAATTAAGTGTTTGAAGGATTAAGACATTTATGGCCATAGAGTATATAACTCTAGAATTTGATGTTGGCAATAGGATGGTAATGCATTAGGCCGAGAGTGTGCCAATAATGTAGTAACTTTAGTTACTAGTTAACCTCAATATTCAGTGAGATGTCATTAAAAGATTATTGAGATGATTCCAATTGTGGCTTTGTTTATGCGCAGATTTCGAACATCTACATGCTAGTATGAGGCTGGGGAGGTGATGACAATGGAAGTTAGAACTCACGGTTTAGATCGTTTAGATTCTATAGAGTGCAAGTCTCGCGTGATGAGGAAATTGCTTAGTACTCTGGTATCCCTTTGGCTTGAAATTAAGCATGTTATTCTAGGAGCATTTGAGTCTAAGAGTTGTTTATAATTAATTGAGCTTTATAGTTTTAATTTTTGAGAACTCCCGGATATGGGTAATTTGATTAACCTTGGGTTTGTGTAATTGTTTTAACCGTTATGTTGAAATTTTCTTCTGAAGGAGATTATTAAGAGAATGAGCTCTTTTTAATTATGGTCTTATAAAGACTTTTCCTTTTATGGATTTGGATGCTATGTCTATACTTAGTGTTATTAGTGATATGGTGGGTTAATATTTCATTTTAAGAACTTTAATAGCAATCACGACTTCTATTTTGAGAGCATATGTGACAAGGTTGGGTTTCATAGTACCTAGAGTTTAAGTGATGATCTACCTAGTTGGGTTGCGGAAGCCTAAGCAATAAATTCTATAGTTGGTGAAATGCTTGAAGTTGGCACGATAGCAAATGGTGTTATTGACTTTCCTTTTGGAGATTGTATATAACTTAATGAGGAATTTTTTTTCATTGTGTGAAGCTGGATTAGGATGGCGAGGAGAGATATGCTTCTACTTCCCAAAACCTAACCAAGGTTGTAGTGAAACATGTAGTATAATAGCTAGATAGAGATAATGTAGGGACTTCGGGACTTTTGGAAAGTTATGTGTTCTCTTAAGTTCTGCAAGTGTTAGAGCGTAAGTGATGACCTAGTAGGTTCGAGCTTAGCATTATGATTTTGATAGGGAAATGTGACGTTTAATATTCAAGGGTCATAAATTTTGGTGCGGAGTTTAGGGAGTGCACCACTATTGTGGTGGAACGGCTACTTCAGCTATGTTGCCCCCGTGATCTGGTCGTCCATCCTTAAAGGATAGATGGCCCATATCTAGTTTTTTTTAAAAATAAAAAAAAATAGCCGTCCGCTACACAGTGTAGCAGACGGTCACTTTGACCAAAATGCCCCCAGATTGCGTCCTTTTTGTGGAATAGTGCATGTCCGCTACATTATGTAGCGAACTATTTTTTGACCTGACATGTTGTCGGCTAAAAGTCAACTCCCTATATAATGTAACGGACAATGTATATATACGGGACGGGATCTGGGGGCTGACAACATGTCAGGTCAAAAAGTAGTCTGCCACACAATGTAGCGGACTCCTTTTGACTTGACATGTTCTATCCCCTCTCCGTCCGCTTCACTATCTGGCAGACGGTGAGGGAGATTGTAACGACCCGGTCCACGGCCCCACCACAGGGCATTGCCTCCCTCAAAAGGGCTAGCCAAGTGGGTACTTATGAGTTCATAGGCAGGGTCTTATAAGGCCAATCGCAAACTCTCCCACAACCGATGTGGGATATTACAATCTCCCCACCTTATTCCTTAGCGTCCTCGCTAAGGCTCGATCACACATAACCCAGAATCTTCCTCTCTAGCCAATGTGAGATATACCCGGTTCACCCTTCGTTGCCCCAACCATCCTCTTGATGTGGGATATACCGGGGCTTGCCTTCGTTTCCCCCAACCATTGGCAACCTGACTGGACAGCCCAGCCCGAGCTTTCGAGAGTCGGCTCTGATACCATCTGTAACGACCCGGTCCACGGCCCCACCACAAGGCATTGCCTCCCTCAAAAGGGCTAGCCAAGTGGGTACTTATGAGTTCATAGGCAGGGTCTTATAAGGCCAATCGCAAACTCTCCCACAACCGATGTGGGATATTACAGAGATACCCAAAAATGTCCTAATTGTCAGCTCTTCTTCCCTCTTCAATCTTTTGAGCTCCACTTGCCTCCATTTTCAGCTCCCTTCAAGTTCCAAACTTCAAGCTTCACTCAGGCAAGGTAAGTTTATGATCCCAAAAGCTTATAGGTAGAGTGGTGAAGCTTTTTTTAGATGTTTATATAATTTTTTTTGAGATTATGTTTGTTGTATTTGGCATGCTAAGTTAGTATATTCATCAAAGTAATTTTTATTTGTTATGTTCACGAAATTATAATTTTGTAATTATTTTTCATGCCTAAAAATATTACAATTTGATACTTAAATGTAAGTTATTTCTACATAGGTCTTGTTTCACAATGTTTGATTTTGTGTCAAGCTCAAACATGCCAGTAGATGCTAGTGACCCTTATCTAGGGCAAACATTCTAACATTGAAAGAAGCCGAAGAATGTTTTCGAGCGTATTAGTTGAGAGTTGGTTTAGGCATTAGAATCAAGACATCTAAAACAAGCTACATAACAAAAACAAATATGCTCATGGATATATGAGTGTCATAGGATCAGACACCCATTACAAAATGAGAAACACGTCGGTAATGATGATAGTGATGATGAAATAGGATATGCACCGCGAAGATAGGACTTCTTTGCACACACAAATTACAAGGTAAAGATGTTTCGTAAGCCATAAACCCAAACAAGATCATTGGCTTATTACTAGCTTAGAATTGGCGCACAATCTTTCGTTAGTAACGCCTTCTAAGGTGAGTTGGGTAATGTCGCAAGGAGCTTGATTCATACAATGAGTAACGCGCAGATAGGACCAACCAACATTGCTAATGTTCTTGCTGAGCAGACTAGGGGAATTCAGAATCTGAATTTCAACACGACAAACGTTCGTAACGTGGTCTGAACCCAAAGACGAGCCGCGTATGACATCAATAATGCTCAATCCACAATGAGCCTATTAAAACGGATACAAATGGAGAACTAGCAGTTTACTTACGAGTATAATCTTGACGACGAGCATCGAGTTACCATAATTTTTTCGGTCGACGGCCCTTTGAGACATGCCATGACTTTCGACACCACCTACTATATCAACAAGTATTCGATGCCTTCTGCTCCTTTCATAGGCGTTAATCGTCATTATCACTCCATATTGTTTGGGTTTGCATTGTTAAGGGATGAGAAGGAAAATTCTTTTTATACGGTTGTTTAAGACGCGACTGGAAGCATTAAACTTCAAAGCATCCAAAGTTATCAGCACCGATCAAGATTTGGCAATGAATAAGGCAATTGCTACTGTCTTTCCATAAACTCAACACAATTAACCTGTGCACTTAACACATAAGCAACAAATACCTTGAATGTCTATAATACGTGTATGCAAAGTATCCAGATTTTAAACAAGATTTTGATATGTGCATTAACAAGTCGTTAACGATTGAAGAATTTGAAGAGAGGTGGAAAAACTTGTTGAGGATTGCTTATTACAAGACCACGAGTGCCTCCAACACTTGTATGAGCTCAAAGAACAATGCATTGGCGTTTACACCAGAAGGTATTTTTCTGCGAGCATGAAAATGACGGGATGAGTGAATCTATGAATGCCCTGTTCGATAGCTACGTAGGTACAGCTACGAATTTGAGAGTTTCGTCATAAGTATCCAAAAGGTGGTTGCACAAATATTCATGAAAGAAATGACTTGAGACTTTGGAAGCACATACAAACCAAAAAGAAGGTTGCTTGAGACCCTGTGGAAGTGAATGTTGCAAAAGCCTATACAAAGGAAATGTTCATGCAATACCAAGTAGAGCTGCAAAAATCGGGACGATACAATATAAACAAGGTGGTAGAAAAGTCTACACCTGAATATAAGGTTTATTTGTTGATGAACGACCTCGTCCCTGAGAAGGTGCGTAGACTGTATATGATGAGCCATGACACATAGATGTATACAGTGACATGTGTTTGCAGGAAGTTTGAGTTCCATGATATGATGTATCAACACATTCTGCGGTTTTTCACTCAAATAATATCGAGACAATCCCTGATAAATACGTCTTGCCACAATGGACTAAGGTTGCAAACAGGTTGCACGGTACCATTGCCTTTCCAGAGAATCCGTATACTAATTTTGAAGAATCAGAGACGTTGTGGTATAATCATCTAGTGAAAATGTTCACACGTTTGTCCGCGAAGGGTTCTGCTACAATGGCCTGATATAAATATCTCCACGATCTAGCGGAGCAGCAAGATCCCATTGTCGACCAGTTTGAAGTTATTCAGTCAGCAATGCTATTGACACAGAACCTACATAAGGATCAGAAGATAATGAGCCGGTTGAGGAAGAAGACAATGATATATGGCTTTTAGATCCAATTATATCGCAAATGAAAAGTGACAAGAGATCTACACGGATGAAGAGCTCTATTGAACAAGCAACCTAACCTAAAAAGCTTAGAAAATGTGCATTGTGCAACAAAATGATCAATCATGGCAAGCAGAATCATTACAAGGCACTAGGGATAAGTCCAGGGGGTTTGCAAGACGAGGAAGGAGATGATGCCGAAGAAGATGAAATGGAACTTTAGTTCGCGGACTTTGTAATAATCTTTTATTAATAACCAAGTCTATGGACGTTGCATGACGCGATCGGTAGTTGCCGCTCTACGATCTCCTAATGAATCAATGGAGTGCGTTGTAACCTAGAGAGCTAAAAACAAACGACTTTGCCACATGTCCCTCCAAATGTTTGTACGGTGCCCAACACATTTGACCTGGAGACAGCGAGTCGAACTCCCCTGATAGAATACAATGTTGTGATGAGAATCATCTCTCCTCAAGTAATGGCTCTCCCTCCGACTGTACTCCCAAGCACGCAACTAAGGCTACATATTATTGGTTCCCTCCCTACAACGGGGTACGCCCGCACTGAAGTGTTCATAAGACCACATCTGAGAACAAAGACAAATTGGGGTTGTATGGTCAAAATTTATTGTGCACTGACGAATAAAAAATTATCAAAAAAGAAATTAAAGGAGTTATATGATATACCTGCAACAATGAGAGACATCCACATATAGCTTTGCAGTCGGGCCTTGTTGCCTTGTACAATGCGCGATACAAGTATGCAAGTGTGGCTACACTCCAAACATACTCCCCAACCTCTTGCAGGTTACCCAACAAAGCTAAATATTTCGTATGAACCGTGTTCTTTGTTGTCGTTAGGAACATAATTGCCTCCAT
>JAVXUO010002251.1:0-20000 GCA_033065855.1 Escallonia rubra | reverse complement strand
TGAAGAAGCCATCTGAAAATAAAACAAGATATTGATAGGTTGCCTATACTTTCTATGGGGCTTCTTATTATATTTTGGTCTAGATTCTTCTTGACCATAATGTTGTGGAGTGTATATTTCTTTACAAAAACTAGTTTCATTCTTTAATTGTCTAGCTATTTGTATATTAGTGCATTTAGATACTAATATTTCTATAACATATTCGAAAACTGTGCCTAAAGAAGGTGTATATGTAGCGTTAAGCTGGTATCCGTAGATCAATCATTCAAAAGGGATAGAGTCCCCGGTTAGACCGTGATCCATTAAGGACGAAGCATAATATAGATAAAAACACAGCGGAATACTGAAAAGATTCTAAAAAGATAGGGCAAAAACTTAGAGAGAGAGAGAGTCTATGTAGAAGATTTCATTTTTTAAAACTTCAGGATGCTGGATAGAATGGAACATAAGACTCTATATGAACAAAACATATTGCTTTCTTAAATCCTAAACATGTTAGGAAATATGACACTAGGAGAATATACAAAAATAAAATTACTTGTTACTCCTGTGGAGAACCAGACCATTTAAGTTCTAATTGCCCTCGAAGACATAACAATAATAATTTTAAAGCAATGATAGTTAACAATACAAATGAAGACCTATTAGAAGTAGATGAAACACTTAGTGATACTGAAAGTATATACAGTATTAAATCAATAGAAGAATACATAGAAGACAATCTTTCTATAAGTAGTGATGAAGAGGAAGAAAACTTTCCAATAGAAACAACAGACCAACTAGATACATTTATAAACTCTCTAAAGAATACAGAAATATACAATTTTATGTTTAAACCTTTAGCTGACAAACTAGCATTAGAAGAAGACTGTATACATCAATGGCAAATAGGTAAAGGTATAGACACAACACCTTGCTATATATGTAATTGGTTTCCTGCAATTAGAGTTAGATGCAAATGTAATATATGTCATATAGAAGCATGTGTTAAATGCATAAAACAAAAATATAACATAGAAATTACAAAAACAATAGAACAAAAAACATATACAGACACTTATTATGATAAAAATGTTAATAGAAGATTAGAATTCTTAGAACAAAAGGTGATTCAGATAGAAGAAACCTTAAAACAAAGAAATGAAGATGAATTAATCATAGGAAATAATAAGCAATTAATTCAACAGATACAAAAAGACTTTAAAATAGAAAAATTCTGCACTAAGGCAAGATTTAATAATCTTATAACTACTAGAGTGCAAATAAGACATTATAATAAATTAACAGAAACAAATGCAATAATAGACACAGGTTGCACTATAACTGTTATAGATCCAAGCTTAGTTAATAAATCACATATTAAGACATTTGAAGAACCCTTAATTGGTGTAGGATTTTCAGGCAATCCCATAAAATATTCTGAATATATTACGAATGTAGCGATTACCTTTCTCACACCATGTAATACACAAAGCAAACCCGAAGTACTGGGTTTTGATTGTTTAGAAGTAAGGAGGGTAACATATTTATGCTTCCAATCATTTGCTTCTAATTCAGCCACCTGTAACTGAGTTTTAAGCTGGTTAATTTGCAAATTAAAATGTGATTTTTCTAAAGATAAATAATCATGTCTTGATTTTAAATTATTGTGGTTTCTAATTAAGGTATTACAGTTCATACAATCTGCTATAGTGTCTGAAATAGACGTGTCTTGACATTCTGGGCTAATATAATAATTTGGGCCATAATGGGTCTGCATTAAGGTGGTGGCTTCTTGAAATGTTATAGTGCCTTTGTACCATGGCAATTTTTCATTTCCGACGCCTCCTACCATTGCTTCTGGGTAATTTTTATAAATTCCCGGAATATTGCCTTTGAATACACAATAAAAGTTGTATTTTTTAGTGTCTCTTATCTTATGAAAATAATTTGCAACAGCATTGACTGTGTTGACAAACCATCCATTGTCTTTCTTAACATAGGATTGCCATAAATTATCTAATAGAGTTCTTTGATCGACTGGAAAAGGACCAATTTTATGATCCTTGACTTGGAATCTTGAACCAGCATGTAAGACTTCTAAATTATTACCATTGTAGTTTATTCTATTTCTACCCAGGTTGTCTACATAACTAACGAACTGTGTGGGAAAAATAGGATGTGCCTGGTTTGTCTGGTTCTGTCTCGTCTGAGCAGAAGATGCTGAAGCTGAAGAAGCCATCTGAAAATAAAACAAGAAAGTTGTCTGTTTCTATTTAAGGAACTCAGTCTGATTAGTTTATTTAAGACAGAATCTTTCTAGATAATAAATCTGCAATGGAGTTATCAACTCCTTTAATATGCTGCCATTCTATTTTGTCTATCCTATAATTGCTTAAGGTAGTCATAAATTTTAACCATCTATTAGTATATCTAGAGTCTTTATTTTTATTGTATCTTACTATGGCTTCACAGTCTGTCCTAATGCAAAACTCATATTTTGAAATTAGGAGTGCCTTGAATTGTTCTAGGGCCATTGAGACTTTCTATGATTCATTTATATTCTAAACCTTGTATATTTAAATAATGTCTTAAATTTTCTTCGATTGTACTAATTTGTCTCTCAAGTCTATCTATAGTAATTATGATTTTTTCTAACTCAGTAGTTATTTTGCTAAATTTGTCTAATATTATTTCTATTTTAGATTCATTCTGTTTAGAATTGTCTGAAGATTGCATACAAACTTCTTTCATATAATCTAGGTTTTCTCTAATTATTTTTAAGCTTTTATTGTCTGTTTGAAGATTTAAATATTCTATTTTGTTTGCATTCATCTATATTCCGCTAAAAGAATTGTCTAGATTAGCCAGGGCTTCATCATCCCATGGATAATCATTACTATCTTCATTATAATTTAAATAGTCTTAGAAGAGATACAGGCGCCAAAGTATTCCTAGCTATAGTAGATGATAGATTCTCTAGTGAACAAGCGGTAAAAGTCTAATACCTCGATTTATAATAAATTTTGCAGTGTCATCTATGGTTAACTTGTATCCTACTTGACTACTTTGTGTTAATTTTCCTATAAAGGTGGTGCATACAAATGCAGTACTACCACCAGTTCACTGACCTCCTCTTAGTAGTTATGATGAACCTAGTTACGATGAACCAAATGGCCAGTAATAGTTCACCAGACATTCCTAGACAAAGACAACCTACTTATATTAGTAGTTCAGAAGACCGTTTCGAAGCCAATTATATACAATTCCGTAGATTTCTAGTAACATTAGAAGTAATCGATGACACAAATGATTTGATTACATCTCATATAGCTGCAAATACATTACCCCTTAGGTATAATCCCTTAAGAAGTTATATAAGTACTTTTATAAATGTTTCAGCTATAACCATAGGCATAGACACTTACTTAAAACAAATAGTAGAATTTTACATATATTATAAAGACATTAAGAATAACGATTATTACAGTAGGGAATATTTGAGACTTAGAATCAATAGACCCCATTTTGATAGATTCAGAACTATAATTGAAAGACTGGTTAAACCTTAACCATACCATTAGAGGTAGTGATAACAGAGTCAAATAAAAAGCGGAATATCAAGGATTTAAAGAGCAGCTTTAATCAAAAGATAGTTTTAGAGAGAGGATTTTTAATAAATTGTTTAGGAAAAGAGTAGAAATCAAGATGTCGAAATGGGAGGGGGGTTTGGCCGGAAAGAACAAATCCCAAGATTTTCTGATTTAGTCTACTTCGTTAAACCAGTCGTCAATCCTTGCGGACCTGCCAAAGGCATACCGACGTCTGGTATCCGTAGATCAATCATTCAAAAGGGATAGAGTCCCCGGTTAGACCGTGATCCATTAAGGACGAAGCATAATATAGATAAAAACACAGCGGAATACTGAAAAGATTCGAAAAAGATAGGGCAAAAACTTAGAGAGAGAGAGTCTATGTAGAAGATTTCATTTTTCAAAACTTCAGGATGCTGGATAGGTTTTGACAAGATTTCAATCTCAGGATGCTAGGTTGAACTACCAAGGTTCTCTTTTAAGGCTAAAAACTCAGGGCATGCGTTAGTCTGCGGGCTTTCAACGCCATCACTAGGCAATAACCCTGTGCGACTCGCTCCCACTATTGTTTTGAACCCATAAAGAAGACTCTGGTAATTCGTTTAAAAGCATAATCGATTTAGATCAGGGAAAACCTGGGGTAAGCATAATCATTTTTCAAAACAAAATTTTTTTAAAAGAGTCTCTCTTTCCCAAGTAAATGCCATATGATTTTGAATCAAAACATTATTAAGATGTTTTTAGTCATATCAGACTTAGAAATGTTCCTGTTCGATTCATAGAATGTGTTTCGCCATTGAGCGTTTTCACCCCGAAATGATAAACAAGTTTAAAGAGTAAAACTTACAAGGAATAAAGCTTGCTGAGTAACTTGCAATTGAATCGAAAGGTTTAATGAGAAAGGCAGTTGATTGTAAAGAAGAGAAGGTTGTAACAAGAGTAGCTTGAGAGCTTTTGCATATATGTTCGCTTCTTTTTTTTTACAAGTGAATCTGCCTTCTACTTATAGACAGGGGAAAATTTTAAAGCTATTCTAAGATATTGCATCTGTACAAGAGGACGAAAAAACTTTAAGTTACTACATTACAAACTACTTTTTGCTAAAGTCTTAAAGTAGTGTCTTAAAGTCTAAAGTTAAACAGTAGGCTAGGATTCCTTGTCTGATAGCCTTTCTTCGCTGTCCTTTGTCTTCTTCTTATTGCCGACGTGCTTGCTGTCAGTTGTGAGTGCGCCTTTACTAAAAGAAGAGATGCTTGCTGTCTGATGTCAGTGCCTCTAAAAGAGATTCTTCCTTGCTGTCAGTTTCTCTTTATTTTTTGAGAGGCCTATCTTCGTCTTGGTCTTCAGTCTTGTCAGAAGAATCACTCGATGTAGCAACAAAACTGGGGCTCTGTCTTTGAGCATCCTGGAATAGTGAATCTTCAGAGTTGCTTGTTTCAGCCTTGCATGCTAATGTCTTGTTGACTAATTCTGATAGAACTTTGGCTACTTGAGTTTGTATAGCCAGAGCTTGTCTTTTTGCCTTCTTACTTTTTAATTTTCTTAATTCCATTTTTCCCAAATGGACAGGGGTCTCAGGATTTGATGAGTCTTTACCAGTCACCTGTTGAACTGGACTAGGAATATGTTCTCCCATATTCAAAGGATTTTCAGTGTTTTTGAGTAAAACACCAACTATATCAGGACTTGATGAGTCTTTACCAGCTGCCTGTGAAACTGGACTAGGGATTCTTTCTCCTGAATCCAAAGGAATTTCAGTAATTTTGAGTAAATTACCAACTTTAACAGGACTTGGTTTGTCTTTACTGGAAGCCTGTGAATCCAGACTAGGTACTTCTTTTATACCCGAAGTACTGGGTTTTGATTGTTTAGAAGTAAGGAGGGTAACATATTTTTGCTTCCAATCATTTGCTTCTAATTCAGCCACCTGTAACTGAGTTTTAAGCTGGTTAATTTGCAAATTAAAATGTGATTTTTCTAAAGATAAATAATCATGTCTTGATTTTAAATTATTGTGGTTTCTAATTAAGGTATTACAGTTCATACAATCTGCTATAGTGTCTGAAATAGACGTGTCTTGACATTCTGGGCTAATATAATAATTTGGGCCATAATGGGTCTGCATTAAGGTGGTGGCTTCTTGAAATGTTATAGTGCCTTTGTACCATGGCAATTTTTCATTTCCGACGCCTCCTACCATTGCTTCTGGGTAATTTTTATAAATTCCCGGAATATTGCCTTTGAATACACAATAAAAGTTGTATTTTTTAGTGTCTCTTATCTTATGAAAATAATTTGCAACAGCATTGACTGTGTTGACAAACCATCCATTGTCTTTCTTAACATAGGATTGCCATAAATTATCTAATAGAGTTCTTTGATCGACTGGAAAAGGACCAATTTTATGATCCTTGACTTGGAATCTTGAACCAGCATGTAAGACTTCTAAATTATTACCATTGTAGTTTATTCTATTTCTACCCAGGTTGTCTACATAACTAACGAACTGTGTGGGAAAAATAGGATGTGCCTGGTTTGTCTGGTTCTGTCTCGTCTGAGCAGAAGATGCTGAAGCTGAAGAAGCCATCTGAAAATAAAACAAGAAAGTTGTCTGTTTCTATTTAAGGAACTCAGTCTGATTAGTTTATTTAAGACAGAATCTTTCTAGATAATAAATCTGCAATGGAGTTATCAACTCCTTTAATATGCTGCCATTCTATTTTGTCTATCCTATAATTGCTTAAGGTAGTCATAAATTTTAACCATCTATTAGTATATCTAGAGTCTTTATTTTTATTGTATCTTACTATGGCTTCACAGTCTGTCCTAATGCAAAACTCATATTTTGAAATTAGGAGTGCCTTGAATTGTTCTAGGGCATAAACTATAGCTAGTAATTCAAAGTCTAAACTAGTTAAGTACTGGTTACTCTCTTTGTATTTGCCGCTAGAGTACCTGCATATTCTTTCTTCTTTCTTATTACTATATTTATTTGGTTTGCAGTATAAGACTGCTCCCCAACCGTCTTTACATCCATCTGTCTGTACTATTAGATAATCAGTGTCTAGGGGTAAATATAAGTCTGGTAATTTTTTAACTTTTTCTTTTATAGTTTTAACTAACCTAATGTCTTCTGAGTTAAAATGCCTTTGTCCATTTTTTCTAGTCTTATTGTATAAAGGACCTATTAATTTACTAAGGTCTTTAAAATACATTCTAGCTTGATTTATTAAGCCTAAAAATGCCTGGATTTGTTTTAAACCTTCTAATTTGTCTGGAAAATCTAAAATCTTCTTAGCTATATGTTCTTGTAGTTTTATTTTGCCATTACCTATTTCCATTCCTAAAAACTTAATATTAGTTTTAAATAATTCTACTTTCTTTTTACTAAGGATTAAACCATGTTTGTCAAAAAGTTTAAAAACTAAGTCTAAATGGGAAAGATGTTCAGTCTCATTTTTACTACAGACTAATATGTCATCTATGTATACTAAGATAAAATTATTATAAGGCCTAAAAATATCATCCATCTTACGTTGGAAGATACTAGGGGCTGTCTTAAGACCAAAAGGCATGACTAACCATTCATATAAGCCTTCTGGTGTAGTAAATGCTGTCCATTTAACGTCTTCTGGCCACATCTTGATTTGATAAAACCCAGATTTGCAGTCAAATTTGCTAAATATTTTCTTGTCTTGTATTTTGCTTAAAAGGAATGTCTTATTAGGTATATTATAACTATCATCTTTTATATTGTCATTAAGCCTTTTATAATTTATTACCATTCTACTTTTTCCTCTAAGTATCTCTGCATGGTTTCTAACTATAAAAGCTGCCGATCTATGGGGACTATTGCTTGGTCTAATTACTTTTAAATCTGATAGATCTTTTATGTGCATTTTAAAATCATCAGTGTCTAAACTACTTGCTTCTATATTAGCTGTCTTGACAATATAGTCAGGGTTTATAAGGTCAAGTTTACAATATATCTGATTTAAATCCCATCTTCTGATAGGATCTTCTCCAATAAAGGGGAGTCTATCTATAGCTCTAAGAATATCATGTTTATTATTAAAGTAATTTATTAGATTATAACTTATTTTATCTAGACTATAAATGTCTAAATCTATGTTATCATCTATGCTGTTTTCATTTTCTGTTATGTCTTCTATTTTTACCAAATATTCATTTCCTATGTCTATATTGGTTAAACAGCAATTTGTCTTACCATTACTACAGTCTTCACATATTTTATTTTTTCCTTTAATATTAGCATATTCCCCACCACGCTTCTGAGCGTACTCTGATGGAGTGTCTATATTAATAGGTGTATGTGTAACATTCTGTGCTATCTGAATAAAATCTTTAGTAATAGTTAAAGTATTGTTTTCATTTATTAGAAAATTTATTCCTAAAATGATTTTGCCTTCAGAATGTGGGACAGGTGTACAAAAAGCTTGTTTTAGAAAATAGGGTTTGCTTTGTGTATTACATGGTGTGAGAAAGGTAATCGCTACATTCGTAATATATTCAGAATATTTTATGGGATTGCCTGAAAATCCTACACCAATTAAGGGTTCTTCAAATGTCTTAATATGTGATTTATTAACTAAGCTTGGATCTATAACAGTTATAGTGCAACCTGTGTCTATTATTGCATTTGTTTCTGTTAATTTATTATAATGTCTTATTTGCACTCTAGTAGTTATAAGATTATTAAATCTTGCCTTAGTGCAGAATTTTTCTATTTTAAAGTCTTTTTGTATCTGTTGAATTAATTGCTTATTATTTCCTATGATTAATTCATCTTCATTTCTTTGCTTTAAGGTTTCTTCTATTTGAATCACCTTTTGTTCTAAGAATTCTAATCTTCTATTAACATTTTTATCATAATAAGTGTCTGTATATGTTTTTTGTTCTATTGTTTTTGTAATTTCTATGTTATATTTTTGTTTTATGCATTTTACACATGCTTCTATATGACATATATTACATTTGCATCTAACTCTAATTGCAGGAAACCAATTACATATATAGCAAGGTGTTGTGTCTATACCTTTACCTATTTGCCATTGATGTATACAGTCTTCTTCTAATGCTAGTTTGTCAGCTAAAGGTTTAAACATAAAATTGTATATTTCTGTATTCTTTAGAGAGTTTATAAATGTATCTAGTTGGTCTGTTGTTTCTATTGGAAAGTTTTCTTCCTCTTCATCACTACTTATAGAAAGATTGTCTTCTATGTATTCTTCTATTGATTTAATACTGTATATACTTTCAGTATCACTAAGTGTTTCATCTACTTCTAATAGGTCTTCATTTGTATTGTTAACTATCATTGCTTTAAAATTATTATTGTTATGTCTTCTAGGGCAATTAGAACTTAAATGGTCTGGTTCTCCACAGGAGTAACAAGTAATTTTATTTTTGTATATTCTCCTAGTGTCATATTTCCTAACATGTTTAGGATTTAAGAAAGGTTTTCTAGCTTTGCTTTTTCTTAAATAATAATTCTTTCTAGGTTGCCTATACTTTCTATGGGGCTTCTTATTATATTTTGGTCTAGATTCTTCTTGACCATAATGTTGTGGAGTGTATATTTCTTTACAAAAACTAGTTTCATTCTTTAATTGTCTAGCTATTTGTATATTAGTGCATTTAGATACTAATATTTCTATAACATATTCGAAAACTGTGCCTAAAGAAGGTGTATATGTAGCGTTAAGCTTTTTAATTGTCTCATATATTTCTCTTCCTAAAGCGCCTGGTAATTTGTTTAGAAATTTGTCTATAACAGTTGGTTTATAAATATTACCACTTTGTGAAGCAAAGTAATAGTATTCTTGCATAAAAGGTTTTATGTTATGCCAGCTATATAAATGTACTTGTTCTAATTTTCTAGCTGCTTCTGTTTGTATTAAGGTATCTCCTGTATTAGGATTTCTACCTGTTAAAATTAATTGTATAGTGTTAACAAAATTATATGGATTAGGTCCTAAGTCTGCCATTTGTTTTAAATCATCTGGATAAGTTTTTTGCCATTCTTCAAAATTAGCCTTAGCTATTGGTCCTAAAAACTGTATCATATACCTTATCATTTCTTCGCCTGTTTCTAAATTGTCAGATTGTTTAGTTATAAAGTTTGCTACAACTGCATCTTTCCATACTTGTATATAATTGTTTCTTTGTTGAGGATCTACTGCTGTTATATTTAAAATAAACGGATCTGATGCCTTTTGTATTTTAAAGTTTTGTTCTAATGGATGCCTTTTACCTCTAGGTTTATAATTAGGTCTATCTGATCTATTGTGTTCTATGTCTACACTTCTTCTTGGTATATTGCCATAAGGATAACGTGGTCTTTCATTGCGTTGAGTGGTATAAAATCTACCTCCATCATTATTTCTATTATTAGTAGTGCCTGAAGATTCTCCTTCTTCCATCAGGAAATAGGGTACTTCATTCATTAGATTATACTTAACATTGTTTGTTGTGATTTGAGTATCTATGGAACTTGTTTCTAATTGTTCTAGATCTACTTGTATCTGTTCTAATTTTTTAGGTTCTAAGTCTTCTTCTAGAGAATCTATTATAGTTTCCATTTCTGTTTCTAGCAATATGTTTTGTTCATATAGAGTCTTATGTTCCATTCTAATCTGTTCTATTTCTAGTATAGCAGTGTTTATTTTATAATCTAATTCTGTCTTGTAATTTTTTACAGGCTCTGTTCTGTCTATGCTTGGAGTTATATGTGAAGGATTAAGGCTGCTTACATTTAGATCTTTTAAGCTGTCTGGAATAGTAAAATCTAAATTAGGTTCTATAATGTATTCTGGTTGATTAAATATATCTAAATTGTCTTCATTTTCAGTAATACTTAGGAATTTTTGTAATTGTTCTATACTTAAGCCTTGTCCTATAAATGTAGATCCTATGGATTGATTTAGAATTTTTATGTCTAAGTCTTTTAAGATATCAAAGTCTTGGTAATTATACATTTTCTTCATCTTCTGTGATATCTTGATCTTCTACCTGATTATTAGCCTCTACGAAATTGGTAAATCTAACAGATCTTCTTCCTGATGCATCTATGTACCACATGTTATCTGTTGGTACTATGCTATTATTAGAACTAGTAGTTAAAATCTTATCTACTATCCATTCTTGTCCTGCATTTTCTAAGGAATCTACCTTGTAAGGCGGTAAAAGTCTAATACCTCGATTTATAATAAATTTTGCAGTGTCATCTATGGTTAACTTATATCCTACTTGACTACTTTGTGTTAATTTTCCTATAAAGGTGGTGCATACTAAAAGGTTTTTGCCTTGTTGAAAATCTTTATATCCTTTTGTCATTATTTTTACTTTTATGTTTTTGGCAAAATCTTTTGTATTAATACAAAAATCTGGTGCACAGTAAAAGATGCCGCCATTGTTGTTCATGTCAACTTCTATAGCTCCTATGATAGCTTGTTCACTAGAGAATCTATCATCTACTATAGCTAGGAATACTTTAGCGCCTGTATCTCTTCTAGTTAGGCCTTTTACTCCTATTACTATTAATCCTATATGTGTTAAATTAAAATTCCCTCTGGTTAATTCTATTTCAGAGTCTGGGTGTATTAAATTGATACTAGCTATTTCTTCGCCTACACATCTATTTTGTGTTTCCCTATAATGCATAAATAGTCTTGTTTGATTAAATTGAGAATTATGTTGATATAGGATTTGTGGAGATATTAAATCTAGTCTGTTTTGTCTAAATTGTTGTATTTGACTATCAATATCTATTATTTGTTCTAAAGAGATTATGGGAATAGCAGGTGTTCTAAATAATCTAAGAACTCTATTTTGTAATGTGTTTTCATTACGTCTTCTAGTTTCTGTAGCCAAAACTTCTGTTCTAGTTCTATCTTCTATATTTCCTCTTCCTACAATACGACTATTGTGGCTTGTCATATGTTAAAAAATTTAAGTCTTTTTTCCTTTTAGGTTTGTCTACTGTTATTTTTTCTAATTTTTTGCATAAGCTTTCTACGTCTATTTGTGTCTCAACCTTAGGTTTGTCTAGGAGTAAATCTATTTTATGTATTAAAATATCTATCTTTTCTAAACATCTAATTAATAACATTATAATAACATTGTTTTGTTTTCTATTTGTGAGTTCATTAGGAGTACCTACTGTATTTTTTATTAAGCCTTCTGCTGGACTTAGGTAATATGATGTCTGATCTATAAAAACCTTTTTATAGTCTGGATAATTTTCGTAATCGTTGTTATGATTCATTTATATTCTAAACCTTGTATATTTAAATAATGTCTTAAATTTTCTTCGATTGTACTAATTTGTCTCTCAAGTCTATCTATAGTAATTATGATTTTTTCTAACTCAGTAGTTATTTTGCTAAATTTGTCTAATATTATTTCTATTTTAGATTCATTCTGTTTAGAATTGTCTGAAGATTGCATACAAACTTCTTTCATATAATCTAGGTTTTCTCTAATTATTTTTAAGCTTTTATTGTCTGTTTGAAGATTTAAATATTCTATTTTGTTTGCATTCATCTATATTCCGCTAAAAGAATTGTCTAGATTAGCCAGGGCTTCATCATCCCATGGATAATCATTACTATCTTCATTATAATTTAAATAGTCTTCATAATCTAAGTCTGATTCTAACTGTAAACTATTCATATTGTTTGTGATTTCTAAAGCGACGTTTGTAGGTATCCTTAAATTGTTTAATTCTAGTGTTTGATTAGAGTTTGGTTCTAAATGATCTAGTCTTCTATGAAATTCTGTGTAATATAATGAGTTGTTCTGATCGTCTTTTAATTGTATATAGAAACCTAATAGATGTTGAAAGAAAACATCAAAATCTTCTAATAATAAGTCTAAATTTAGAAAATATCTTATATAAAAAGATAAAGGGTTGTATACTAAATTAATGGAGTTAGTGTCTATATAATGTTTTATCCTATCATTTGTAGTGTCTATAGTTTCTAAAGCCGTATAATATAAACTAAAGGCGTTTAATATGTGTTCAGTAGTCTGTTGATCGATATTAAAATTGTTTATCATGTCTTGAAAACTAAAAGGCTCTTGATGAGGCTCAGTGTTTAAATTTCTATCTGTCATTAATCTGGAAGGTGTAAACTGTTTGGTTCTTCATTATTACTAGAACTATCTGAATCTGTACTGTCTATATTACTTGTAATTTGTAAGAAATTTATATGGTCTGTTAAATTTTCTAAGGCAGTAGATTCGTGTCTTTCAATTATAGTTCTGAATCTATCAAAATGGGGTCTATTGATTCTAAGTCTCAAATATTCCCTACTGTAATAATCGTTATTCTTAATGTCTTTATAATATATGTAAAATTCTACTATTTGTTTTAAGTAAGTGTCTATGCCTATGGTTATAGCTGAAACATTTATAAAAGTACTTATATAACTTCTTAAGGGATTATACCTAAGGGGTAATGTATTTGCAGCTATATGAGATGTAATCAAATCATTTGTGTCATCGATTACTTCTAATGTTACTAGAAATCTACGGAATTGTATATAATTGGCTTCGAAACGGTCTTCTGAACTACTAATATAAGTAGGTTGTCTTTGTCTAGGAATGTCTGGTGAACTATTACTGGCCATTTGGTTCATCGTAACTAGGTTCATCATAACTACTAAGAGGAGGTCTGTGAACTGGTGGTAGTACTGCATTTCTCCTTAATATCTGTTGAACATGCATAGAAGAATATCTACTGTTGTTTGCTTGATCTATTAATTCTATGTGATGTCTTAAAAGTTTTTCTAGGTATTCATTCATTACACGTGTGTAGGGATCTAACAGAGAAGTGTAATTTAGATAGGATTTTAGAGGATCTCTAAATATTCTATGTCTACCGGTGTCTAGAAAATATTTAAGACTTTTGTTTGTGGAATTAACAAGATCTAAAGCAGTATAAAAAGCATTAAATTGTCTAGCATGTGCCTGATATTGCTCATAGTCTTCAGTGTAAGAACAGTAATACGTAGGATTACTAGGTCTAGTACTAGCAGATTGACTTGCAGGTAGTTCATTCATGATAATTGATAAATGGGGTTACTTGCTCTTTGACTACTTAACATTCTCCTTTAGTAAGTGAACATTTCTTCAAAGCCAAGGAAGGCCTGGCTCTGATACCAAAATGGGAGGGGGGTTTGGCCGGAAAGAACAAATCCCAAGATTTTCTGATTTAGTCTACTTCGTTAAACCAGTCGTCAATCCTTGCGGACCTGCCAAAGGCATACCGACGTCTGGTATCCGTAGATCAATCATTCAAAAGGGATAGAGTCCCCGGTTAGACCGTGATCCATTAAGGACGAAGCATAATATAGATAAAAACACAGCGGAATACTGAAAAGATTCTAAAAAGATAGGGCAAAAACTTAGAGAGAGAGAGAGTCTATGTAGAAGATTTCATTTTTTAAAACTTCAGGATGCTGGATAGGTTTTGACAAGATTTCAATCTCAGGATGCTAGGTTGAACTACCAAGGTTCTCTTTTAAGGCTAAAAACTCAGGGCATGCGTTAGTCTGCGGGCTTTCAACGCCATCACTAGGCAATAACCCTGATTTAGTCTACTTCGTTAAACCAGTCGTCAATCCTTGCGGACCTGCCAAAGGCATACCGACGTCTGGTATCCGTAGATCAATCATTCAAAAGGGATAGAGTCCCCGGTTAGACCGTGATCCATTAAGGACGAAGCATAATATAGATAAAAACACAGCGGAATACTGAAAAGATTCTAAAAAGATAGGGCAAAAACTTAGAGAGAGAGAGAGTCTATGTAGAAGATTTCATTTTTCAAAACTTCAGGATGCTGGATAGGTTTTGACAAGATTTCAATCTCAGGATGCTAGGTTGAACTACCAAGGTTCTCTTTTAAGGCTAAAAACTCAGGGCATGCGTTAGTCTGCGGGCTTTCAACGCCATCACTAGGCAATAACCCTGTGCGACTCGCTCCCACTATTGTTTTGAACCCATAAAGAAGACTCTGGTAATTCGTTTAAAAGCATAATCGATTTAGATCAGGGAAAACCTGGGGTAAGCATAATCATTTTTCAAAACAAAATTTTTTTAAAAGAGTCTCTCTTTCCCAAGTAAATGCCATATGATTTTGAATCAAAACATTATTAAGATGTTTTTAGTCATATCAGACTTAGAAATGTTCCTGTTCGATTCATAGAATGTGTTTCGCCATTGAGCGTTTTCACCCCGAAATGATAAACAAGTTTAATATCGATCAAATACAAAAGATTTTGCCAAAAACATAAAAGTAAAAATAATGACAAAAGGATATAAAGATTTTCAACAAGGCAAAAACCTTTTAGTATGCACCACCTTTATAGGAAAATTAACACAAAGTAGTCAAGTAGGATACAAGTTAACCATATGGCAAAAAACTTATCCAGATGATTTAAAACAAATGGCAGACTTAGGACCTAATCCATATAATTTTGTTAACACTATACAATTAATTTTAACAGGTAGAAATCCTAATACAGGAGATACCTTAATACAAAACAAATGAAGACCTATTAGAAGTAGATGAAACACTTAGTGATACTGAAAGTATATACAGTATTAAATCAATAGAAGAATATATAGAAGACAATCTTTCTATAAGTAGTGATGAAGAGGAAGAAAACTTTCCAATAGAAACAACAGACCAACTAGATACATTTATAAACTCTCTAAAGAATACAGAAATATACAATTTTATGTTTAAACCTTTAGCTGACAAACTAGCATTAGAAGAAGACTGTATACATCAATGGCAAATAGGTAAAGGTATAGACACAACACCTTGCTATATATGTAATTGGTTTCCTGCAATTAGAGTTAGATGCAAATGTAATATATGTCATATAGAAGCATGTGTTAAATGCATAAAACAAAAATATAACATAGAAATTACAAAAACAATAATCTTGGGATTTGTTCTTTCCGGCCAATCCTACGTATTACTGTTCTTACACTGAAGACTATGAGCAATATGGGAGGGGGGTTTGGCCGGAAAGAACAAATCCCAAGATTTTCTGATTTAGTCTACTTCGTTAAACCAGTCGTCAATCCTTGCGGACCTGCCAAAGGCATACCGACGTCTGGTATCCGTAGATCAATCATTCAAAAGGGATAGAGTCCCCGGTTAGACCGTGATCCATTAAGGACGAAGCATAATATAGATAAAAACACAGCGGAATACTGAAAAGATTCTAAAAAGATAGGGCAAAAACTTAGAGAGAGAGAGAGTCTATGTAGAAGATTTCATTTTTTAAAACTTCAGGATGCTGGATAGGTTTTGACAAGATTTCAATCTCAGGATGCTAGGTTGAACTACCAAGGTTCTCTTTTAAGGCTAAAAACTCAGGGCATGCGTTAGTCTGCGGGCTTTCAACGCCATCACTAGGCAATAACCCTGTGCGACTCGCTCCCACTATTGTTTTGAACCCATAAAGAAGACTCTGGTAATTCGTTTAAAAGCATAATCGATTTAGATCAGGGAAAACCTGGGGTAAGCATAATCATTTTTCAAAACAAAAATTTTTTAAAAGAGTCTCTCTTTCCCAAGTAAATGCCATATGATTTTGAATCAAAACATTATTAAGATGTTTTTAGTCATATCAGACTTAGAAATGTTCCTGTTCGATTCATAGAATGTGTTTCGCCATTCTATTTTGTCTATCCTATAATTGCTTAAGGTAGTCATAAATTTTAACCATCTATTAGTATATCTAGAGTCTTTATTTTTATTGTATCTTACTATGGCTTCACAGTCTGTCCTAATGCAAAACTCATATTTTGAAATTAGGAGTGCCTTGAATTGTTCTAGGGCATAAACTATAGCTAGTAATTCAAAGTCTAAACTAGTTAAGTACTGGTTACTCTCTTTGTATTTGCCGCTAGAGTACCTGCATATTCTTTCTTCTTTCTTATTACTATATTTATTTGGTTTGCAGTATAAGACTGCTCCCCAACCGTCTTTACATCCATCTGTCTGTACTATTAGATAATCAGTGTCTAGGGGTAAATATAAGTCTGGTAATTTTTTAACTTTTTCTTTTATAGTTTTAACTAACCTAATGTCTTCTGAGTTAAAATGCCTTTGTCCATTTTTTCTAGTCTTATTGTATAAAGGACCTATTAATTTACTAAGGTCTTTAAAATACATTCTAGCTTGATTTATTAAGCCTAAAAATGCCTGGATTTGTTTTAAACCTTCTAATTTGTCTGGAAAATCTAAAATCTTCTTAGCTATATGTTCTTGTAGTTTTATTTTGCCATTACCTATTTCCATTCCTAAAAACTTAATATTAGTTTTAAATAATTCTACTTTCTTTTTACTAAGGATTAAACCATGTTTGTCAAAAAGTTTAAAAACTAAGTCTAAATGGGAAAGATGTTCAGTCTCATTTTTACTACAGACTAATATGTCATCTATGTATACTAAGATAAAATTATTATAAGGCCTAAAAATATCATCCATCTTACGTTGGAAGATACTAGGGGCTGTCTTAAGACCAAAAGGCATGACTAACCATTCATATAAGCCTTCTGGTGTAGTAAATGCTGTCCATTTAACGTCTTCTGGCCACATCTTGATTTGATAAAACCCAGATTTGCAGTCAAATTTGCTAAATATTTTCTTGTCTTGTATTTTGCTTAAAAGGAATGTCTTATTAGGTATATTATAACTATCATCTTTTATATTGTCATTAAGCCTTTTATAATTTATTACCATTCTACTTTTTCCTCTAAGTATCTCTGCATGGTTTCTAACTATAAAAGCTGCCGATCTATGGGGACTATTGCTTGGTCTAATTACTTTTAAATCTGATAGATCTTTTATGTGCATTTTAAAATCATCAGTGTCTAAACTACTTGCTTCTATATTAGCTGTCTTGACAATATAGTCAGGGTTTATAAGGTCAAGTTTACAATATATCTGATTTAAATCCCATCTTCTGATAGGATCTTCTCCAATAAAGGGGAGTCTATCTATAGCTCTAAGAATATCATGTTTATTATTAAAGTAATTTATTAGATTATAACTTATTTTATCTAGACTATAAATGTCTAAATCTATGTTATCATCTATGCTGTTTTCATTTTCTGTTATGTCTTCTATTTTTACCAAATATTCATTTCCTATGTCTATATTGGTTAAACAGCAATTTGTCTTACCATTACTACAGTCTTCACATATTTTATTTTTTCCTTTAATATTAGCATATTCCCCACCACGCTTCTGAGCGTACTCTGATGGAGTGTCTATATTAATAGGTGTATGTGTAACATTCTGTGCTATCTGAATAAAATCTTTAGTAATAGTTAAAGTATTGTTTTCATTTATTAGAAAATTTATTCCTAAAATGATTTTGCCTTCAGAATGTGGGACAGGTGTACAAAAAGCTTGTTTTAGAAAATAGGGTTTGCTTTGTGTATTACATGGTGTGAGAAAGGTAATCGCTACATTCGTAATATATTCAGAATATTTTATGGGATTGCCTGTAAATCCTATACCAATTAAGGGTTCTTCAAATGTCTTAATATGTGATTTATTAACTAAGCTTGGATCTATAACAGTTATAGTGCAACCTGTGTCTATTATTGCATTTGTTTCTGTTAATTTATTATAATGTCTTATTTGTACTCTAGTAGTTATAAGATTATTAAATCTTGCCTTAGTGCAGAATTTTTCTATTTTAAAGTCTTTTTGTATTTGTTGAATTAATTGCTTATTATTTCCTATGATTAATTCATCTTCATTTCTTTGTTTTAAGGTTTCTTCTATCTGAATCACCTTTTGTTCTAAAAACTTTAATCTTCTATTGACATTTTTATCATAATAAGTGTCTGTATTTGTTTTTTGTTCTATTGGTTTGATAATTTCTATGTTATATTTCTGTTTTATGCATTTTACACATGCTTCTATATAACATATTTCACATTTACATCTTAATTTAATTGCAGGAAACCAATTACATATATAGCAAGGTGTTGTGTCTATACCTTTACTTATTTGCCATTGATGTATACAGTCTTCTTCTAATGCTAGTTTGTCAGCTAAAGGTTTGAACATGAAATTATATATTTCAGTATTCCTTAGCGAGTTTATAAATGTATCTAGTTTGTCTGTAGTTTCTACAGGAAGATTTTCTTCTTCTTCATCACTACTTATAGAAAGATTGTCTTCTATATATTCATCTATTGATTTAATACTATATATACTTTCAGTATCACTAAGTGTTTCATCTACTTCTAATAGGTCTTCATTTGTATTGTTAACTATCATTGCTTTACAATTATTATTGTTATGTCTTCTAGGACAATTTGAACTTAAATGGTCTGGTTCTCCACATGAATAGTATGTAATTTTGTTTTTGTATATTCTTCTAGTGTCATATTTTCTAACATGTTTAGGGTTTAGAAAAGGTCTTCTAGCTTTGCTTTTTCTTAAGTAATATGTTTTTCTAGGTTGTTTATGTCTTTTATAGGGTTTCTTATTATATTTTGGTCTAGATTCTTCTTGACCATAATGTTGGGGTGTGTATATTTCTTTACAGAAACTGGTTTCATTCTTTAATTGTCTAGCTATCTGTATATTAGTGCATTTAGAAACTAATATTTCTATAACATTTCAAAACTGTCTCCTAAAGAAGGGTCCATATATGGTAGGGTTTAAGCTTATTAATTGTTTCATATATTTCTCTTCCTAAGGCTCCTGGTAATTTGTTTAGAAACTTATCTACTACAGTTGGACTATAAATATTGCCACTTTGTGAGGCAAAATAATAGTATTCTTGCATGAAAGGTTTTATGTTATGCCAGCTATATAGATGTACTTGTTCTAATTTTCTAGCTGCTTCTGTTTGTATTAGGGTATCTCCTGTATTAGGATTTCTCCCTGTGAAGATTAATTGTATAGTGTTTACAAAATTATAAGATTGGGTCCTAGGTCTGCCATTTGTTTTAAATCATTAGGATAAGTCTTTTGCCATTCTTCAAAGTTAGCTTTAGCTATAGGACCTAAGAATTGTACCATATATCTAATCATTTCTTCTCCTGTTTCTAAATTATCAGATTGCTTAGTTATAAAGTTTGCTACAACAGCATCTTTCCATACTTGTATGTAATTATTTCTTTGTTGTGGATCTACGGCTGTTATATTTAAAATAAAAGGTTCTGATGCCTTTTGAATTTTATAGTTTTGTTGTAAAGGATGTCTTTTACCTCTAGGTTTATAAATAGGTCTATCTGATCTATTGTGTTCTATGTCTGCACTTCTTCTTGGTGTATTGCCATAAGGATAACGTGGTCTTACATGAGGTTGGGTGATATAAAATCTACCACCATCATTGTTTCTATTATTAGTAGTGCCTG
>JAVXUO010002952.1:80000-102498 GCA_033065855.1 Escallonia rubra | reverse complement strand
AAAAATATCATCCATCTTACGTTGGAAGATACTAGGGGCTGTCTTAAGACCGAAAGGCATGACTAACCATTCATATAAGCCTTCTGGTGTAGTAAATGCTGTCCATTTAATGTCTTCTGGCCACATCTTGATTTGATAAAACCCAGATTTGCAGTCAAATTTAATAAATATTTTCTTGTCTTGTATTTTGCTTAAAAGGAAAGTCTTATTAGGTATATTATAACTATCATCTTTTATATTGTCATTAAGCCTTTTATAATTTATTACCATTCTACTTTTTCCTCTAAGTATCTCTGCATGGTTTCTAACTATAAAAGCTGCCGATCTATGGGGACTATTGCTTGGTCTAATTACTTTTAAATCTGATAGATCTTTTATGTGCATTTTAAAATCATCAGTGTCTAAACTACTTGCTTCTATATTAGCTGTCTTGACAATATAGTCAGGGTTTATAAGGTCAAGTTTACAATATATCTGATTTAAATCCCATCTTCTGATAGGATCTTCTCCAATAAAGGGGAGTCTATCTATAGCTCTAAGAATATCATGTTTATTATTAAAGTAATTTATTAGATTATAACTTATTTTATCTAGACTATAAATGTCTAAATCTATGTTATCATCTATGCTGTTATCATTTTCTGTTATGTCTTCTATTTTTATCAAATATTCATTTCCTATGTCTATATTGGTTAAACAGCAATTTGTCTTACCATTACTACAGTCTTCACATATTTTATTTTTTCCTTTAATATTAGCATATTCCCCACCACGCTTCTGAGCGTACTCTGATGGAGTGTCTATATTAATAGGTGTATGTGTAACATTCTGTGCTATTTGAATAAAGTCTTTAGTAATAGTTAAAGTATTGTTTTCATTTATTAGAAAATTTATTCCTAAAATGATTTTGCCTTCAGAATGTGGGACAGGTGTACAAAAAGCTTGTTTTAGAAAATAGGGTTTGCTTTGTGTATTACATGGTGTGAGAAAGGTAATCGCTACATTCGTAATATATTCAGAATATTTTATGGGATTGCCTGAAAATCCTACACCAATTAAGGGTTCTTCAAATGTCTTAATATGTGATTTATTAACTAAGCTTGGATCTATAACAGTTATAGTGCAACCTGTGTCTATTATTGCATTTGTTTCTGTTAATTTATTATAATGTCTTATTTGTACTCTAGTAGTTATAAGATTATTAAATCTTGCCTTAGTGCAGAATTTTTCTATTTTAAAGTCTTTTTGTATTTGTTGAATTAATTGCTTATTATTTCCTATGATTAATTCATCTTCATGTCTTTGCTTTAAGGTTTCTTCTATTTGAATCACCTTTTGTTCTAAGAATTCTAATCTTCTATTAACATTTTTATCATAATATGTGTCTGTATATGTTTTTTGTTTTATTGTTTTTGTAATTTCTATGTTATATTTTTGTTTTATGCATTTTACGCATGCTTCTATATGACATATATTACATTTGCATCTAACTCTAATTGCAGGAAACCAATTACATATATAGCAAGGTGTTGTGTCTATACCTTTACCTATTTGCCATTGATGTATACAGTCTTCTTCTAATGCTAGTTTGTCAGCTAAAGGTTTAAACATAAAATTGTATATTTCTGTATTCTTTAGAGATTTATAAAAGTATCTAGTTAGTCTGTTGTTTCTATTGGAAAGTTTTCTTCCTCTTCATCACTACTTATAGAAAGATTGTCTTCTATGTATTCTTCTATTGATTTAATACTGTATATACTTTCAGTATCACTAAGTGTTTCATCTACTTCTAATAGGTCTTCATTTGTATTGTTAACTATCATTGCTTTAAAATTATTATTGTTATGTCTTCTAGGGCAATTAGAACTTAAATGGTCTGGTTCTCCACAGGAGTAACAAGTAATTTTATTTTTGTATATTCTCCTAGTGTCATATTTCCTAACATGTTTAGGATTTAAGAAAGGTTTTCTAGCTTTACTTTTTCTTAAATAATAATTCTTTCTAGGTTGCCTATACTTTCTATGGGGCTTCTTATTATATTTTGGTCTAGATTCTTCTTGACCATAATGTTGTGGAGTGTATATTTCTTTACAAAAACTAGTTTCATTCTTTAATTGTCTAGCTATTTGTATATTAGTGCATTTAGATACTAATATTTCTATAACATATTCGAAAACTGTGCCTAAAGAAGGTGTATATGTAGAGTTAAGCTTTTTAATTGTCTCATATATTCTCTTCCTAAAGCGCCTGGTAATTTGTTTAGAAATTTGTCTATAACAGTTGGTTTATAAATATTACCACTTTGTGAAGCAAAGTAATAGTATTCTTGCATAAAAGGTTTTATGTTATGCCAGCTATATAAATGTACTTGTTCTAATTTTCTAGCTGCTTCTGTTTGTATTAAGGTATCTCCTGTATTAGGATTTCTTCCTGTTAAAATTAATTGTATAGTGTTAACAAAATTATAAGGATTAGGTCCTAAGTCTGCCATTTGTTTTAAATCATCTGGATAAGTTTTTTGCCATTCTTCAAAGTTTGCCTTAGCTATAGGACTAAAAATTGTATTATATATCTTATAATTTCTTCGCCTGTTTCTAAATTGTCAGATTGTTTAGTTATAAAGTTTGCTACAACTGCATCTTTCCATACTTGTATATAATTGTTTCTTTGTTGAGGATCTACTGCTGTTATATTTAAAATAAACGGATCTGATGCCTTTTGTATTTTAAAATTTTGTTCTAATGGATGCCTTTTACCTCTAGGTTTATAATTAGGTCTATCTGATCTATTGTGTTCTATGTCTACACTTCTTCTTGGTATATTGCCATAAGGATAATATGGTCTTTCATTGCGTTGAGTGGTATAAAATCTACCTCCGTCATTATTTCTATTATTAGTAGTGCCTGAATTTTCTCCTTCTTCCATCAGGAAATAGGGTACTTCATTCATTAGATTATACTTAACATTGTTTGTTGTGATTTGAGTATCTATGGAACTTGTTTCTAGTTGTTCTAGATCTACTTGTATCTGTTCTAATTTTTTAGGTTCTAAGTCTTCTTCTAGAGAATCTATTATAGTTTCCATTTCTGTTTCTAGCAATATGTTTTGTTCATATAGAGTCTTATGTTCCATTCTAATCTGTTCTATTTCTAGTATAGCAGTGTTTATTTTATAATCTAATTCTGTCTTGTAATTTTTTACAGGCTCTGTTCTGTCTATGCTTGGAGTTATATGTGAAGGATTAAGGCTGCTTACATTTAGATCTTTTAAGCTGTCTGGAATAGTAAAATCTAAATTAGGTTCTATAATGTATTCTGGTTGATTAAATATATCTAAATTGTCTTCATTTTCAGTAATACTTAGGAATTTTTGTAATTGTTCTATACTTAAGCCTTGTCCTATAAATGTAGATCCTATGGATTGATTTAGAATTTTTATGTCTAAGTCTTTTAAGATATCAAAGTCTTGGTAATTATACATTTTCTTCATCTTCTGTGATATCTTGATCTTCTACCTGATTATTAGCCTCTACGAAATTGGTAAATCTAACAGATCTTCTTCCTGATGCATCTATGTACCACATGTTATCTGTTGGTACTATGCTATTATTAGAACTAGTAGTTAAAATCTTATCTACTATCCATTCTTGTCCTGCATTTTCTAAGGAATCTACCTTGTAAGGCGGTAAAAGTCTAATACCTCGATTTATAATAAATTTTGCAGTGTCATCTATGGTTAACTTGTATCCTACTTGACTACTTTGTGTTAATTTTCCTATAAAGGTGGTGCATACTAAAAGGTTTTTGCCTTGTTGAAAATCTTTATATCCTTTTGTCATTATTTTTACTTTTATGTTTTTGGCAAAATCTTTTGTATTAATACAAAAATCTGGTGCACAGTAAAAGATGCCGCCATTGTTGTTCATGTCAACTTCTATAGCTCCTATGATAGCTTGTTCACTAGAGAATCTATCATCTACTATAGCTAGGAATACTTTGGCGCCTGTATCTCTTCTAGTTAGGCCTTTTACTCCTATTACTATTAATCCTATATGTGTTAAATTAAAATTCCCTCTGGTTAATTCTATTTCAGAGTCAGGGTGTATTAAATTGATACTAGCTATTTCTTCGCCTACACATCTATTTTGTGTTTCCCTATAATGCATAAATAGTCTTGTTTGATTAAATTGAGAATTATGTTGATATAGGATTTGTGGAGATATTAAATCTAGTCTGTTTTGTCTAAATTGTTGTATTTGACTATCAATATCTATTATTTGTTCTAAAGAGATTATAGGAATAGAAGGTGTTCTAAATAATCTAAGAACTCTATTTTGTAATGTGTTTTCATTACGTCTTCTAGTTTCTGTAGCCAAAACTTCTGTTCTAGTTCTATCTTCTATATTTCATCTTCCTACAATACGACTATTGTGGCTTGTCATATGTTAAAAAATTTAAGTCTTTTTTCCTTTTACGCTAGTCCACTGTTAGTTTTTTTATTTTTTTGCATCAACCTTCTACGTCTATTTGTGTCTCAACCTTAGGTTTGTCTAGGAGTAAATCTATTTTATGTATTAAAATATCTATCTTTTCTAAACATCTAATTAATAACATTATAATAACATTGTTTTGTTTTCTATTTGTGAGTTCATTAGGAGTACCTACTGTATTTTTTATTAAGTCTTCTGCTGGGCTTAGGTAGTTGGTTGTCTGTTCTATAGATTCCTTTTTATAGTCTGGATAATTTTCGTAATCGTTGTTATGATTCATTTATATTCTAAACGTTGTATATTTAAATAATGTCTTAAATTTTCTTCGATTGTACTAATTTGTTTCTAAGTCTATCTATAGTAATTATGATTTTTTCTAACTCTAGTTATTTTGCTAAATTTGTCTAATATTATTTCTATTTTAGATTCATTTGTTTAGAATTGTCTGAAGATTGCATACAAACTTCTTTCATATAATCTAGGTTTTCTCTAATCATTTTGAAGCTTTTATGGTCGTGTTGAAGAGTTAAATATTCTATTTTGTTTGCATTCATCTATATTCCTCTAAAAGAATTGTCTAGATTAGCCAGGGCTTCATCCTCTCATGGATAATCATTATTATCTTCATTATTATTTAAATAGTCTTCATAATCTAAGTCTGATTCTAACTGTAAACTATTCATATTGTTTGTGATTTCTAAAGAGACGTTTGTAGGTATCCTTAAATTGTTTAATTCTAGTGTTTGATTAGAGTTTGGTTCTAAATGATCTAGTCTTCTATGAAATTCAGTGTAATATAATGAGTTGTTCTGATCGTCTTTTAATTGTATATAGAAACCTAATAGATGTTGAAAGAAAACATCAAAATCTTCTAATAATAAGTCTAAATTTAGAAAATATCTTATATAAAAAGATAAAGGGTTGTATACTAAATTAATGGAGTTAGTGTCTATATAATGTTTTATCCTATCATTTGTAGTGTCTATAGTTTCTAAAGCCGTATAATATAAACTAAAGGTGTTTAATATGTGTTCAGTAGTCTGTTGATCTATATTAAAATTGTTTATCATGTCTTGAAAACTAAAAGGCTCTTGATGAGGCTCAGTGTTTAAATTTCTATCTGTCATTAATCTGGAAGGTCTAAACTGTTTGGTTCTTCATTATTACTAGAACTATCTGAATCTGTACTGTCTATATTACTTGTAATTTGTAAGAAATTTATATGGTCTGTTAAATTTTCTAAGGCAGTAGATTCGTGTCTTTCAATTATAGTTCTGAATCTATCAAAATGGGGTCTATTGATTCTAAGTCTCAAATATTCCCTACTGTAATAATCGTTATTCTTAATGTCTTTATAATATATGTAAAATTCTACTATTTGTTTTAAGTAAGTGTCTATGCCTATGGTTATAGCTGAAACATTTATAAAAGTACTTATATAACTTCTTAAGGGATTATACCTAAGGGGTAATGTATTTGCAGCTATATGAGATGTAATCAAATCATTTGTGTCATCGATTACTTCTAATGTTACTAGAAATCTACGGAATTGTATATAATTGGCTTCGAAACGGTCTTCTGAACTACTAATATAAGTAGGTTGTCTTTGTCTAGGAATGTCTGGTGAACTATTACTGGCCATTTGGTTCATCGTAACTAGGTTCATCATAACTACTAAGAGGAGGTCTGTGAACTGGTGGTAGTACTGCATTTCTCCTTAATATCTGTTGAACATGCATAGAAGAATATCTACTGTTGTTTGCTTGATCTATTAATTCTATGTGATGTCTTAAGAGTTTTTCTAGGTATTCATTCATTACACGTGTATAGGGATCTAATAGAGAAGTGTAATTTAGATAGGATTTAAGAGGATCTCTAAATATTCTATGTCTACCGGTGTCTAGAAAATATTTAAGACTAATGTTTGTGGAATTAACTAGATCTAAAGCAGTATAAAAAGCATTAAATTGTCTAGCATGTGCCTGATATTGCTCATAGTCTTCAGTGTAAGAACAGTAATACGTAGGATTACTAGGTCTAGTACTAGCAGATTGACTTGCAGGTAGTTCATTCATGATAATTGATAAATGGGGTTACTTGCTCTTTGACTACTTAACATTCTCCTTTAGTAAGTGAACATTTCTTCAAAGCCAAGGAAGGTCTGGCTCTGATACCAAAATGGGAGGGGGTTTGGCCGGAAAGAACAAATCCCAAGATTTTCTGATTTAGTCTACTTCGTTAAACCAGTCGTCAATCCTTGCGGACCTGCCAAAGGCATACCGACGTCTGGTATCCGTAGATTAATCATTCAAAAGGGATAGAGTCCCCGGTTGGACCGTGATCCATTAAGGACGAAGCATAATATAGATAAAAACACAGCGGAATACTGAAAAGATTCGAAAAAGATAGGGCAAAAACTTAGAGAGAGAGAGAGTCTATGTAGAAGATTTCATTTTTCAAAACTTCAGGATGCTGGATAGGTTTTGACAAGATTTCAATCTCAGGATGCTAGGTTGAACTACCAAGGTTCTCTTTTAAGGCTAAAAACTCAGGGCATGCGTTAGTCTGCGGGCTTTCAACGCCATCACTAGGCAATAACCCTGATTTAGTCTACTTCGTTAAACCAGTCGTCAATCCTTGCGGACCTGCCAAAGGCATACCGACGTCTGGTATCCGTAGATCAATCATTCAAAAGGGATAGAGTCCCCGGTTAGACCGTGATCCATTAAGGACGAAGCATAATATAGATAAAAACACAGCGGAATACTGAAAAGATTCTAAAAAGATAGGGCAAAAACTTAGAGAGAGAGTCTATGTAGAAGATTTCATTTTTCAAAACTTCAGGATGCTGGATAGGTTTTGACAAGATTTCAATCTCAGGATGCTAGGTTGAACTACCAAGGTTCTCTTTTAAGGCTAAAAACTCAGGGCATGCGTTAGTCTGCGGGCTTTCAACGCCATCACTAGGCAATAACCCTGTGCGACTCGCTCCCACTATTGTTTTGAACCCATAAAGAAGACTCTGGTAATTCGTTTAAAAGCATAATCGATTTAGATCAGGGAAAACCTGGGGTAAGCATAATCATTTTTCAAAACAAAATTTTTTTAAAAGAGTCTCTCTTTCCCAAGTAAATGCCATATGATTTTGAATCAAAACATTATTAAGATGTTTTTAGTCATATCAGACTTAGAAATGTTCCTGTTCGATTCATAGAATGTGTTTCGCCATTGAGCGTTTTCACCCCGAAATGATAAACAAGTTTAATATCGATCAAATACAAAAGATTTTGCCAAAAACTTAAAAGTAAAAATAATGAAAAAAGGATATAAAGATTTTCAACAAGGCAAAAACCTTTTAGTATGCACCACCTTTATAGGAAAATTAACACAAAGTAGTCAAGTAGGATACAAGTTAACCATATGGCAAAAAACTTATCCAGATGATTTAAAACAAATGGCAGACTTAGGACCTAATCCATATAATTTTGTTAACACTATACAATTAATTTTAACAGGTAGAAATCCTAATACAGGAGATACCTTAATACAAAACAAATGAAGACCTATTAGAAGTAGATGAAACACTTAGTGATACTGAAAGTATATACAGTATTTTTCAATAGAAGAATACATAGAAGACAATCTTTCTATAAGTAGTGATGAAGAGGAAGAAAACTTTCCAATAGAAACAACAGACCAACTAGATACATTTATAAACTCTCTAAAGAATACAGAAATATACAATTTTATGTTTAAACCTTTAGCTGACAAACTAGCATTAGAAGAAGACTGTATACATCAATGGCAAATAGGTAAAGGTATAGACACAACACCTTGCTATATATGTAATTGGTTTCCTGCAATTAGAGTTAGATGCAAATGTAATATATGTCATATAGAAGCATGTGTTAAATGCATAAAACAAAAATATAACATAGAAATTACAAAAACAATAATCTTGGGATTTGTTCTTTCCGGCCAATCCTACGTATTACTGTTCTTACACTGAAGACTATGAGCAATATGGGAGGGATTTGGCCGGAAAGAACAAATCCCAAGATTTTCTGATTTAGTCTACTTCGTTAAACCAGTCGTCAATCCTTGCGGACCTGCCAAAGGCATACCGACGTCTGGTATCCGTAGATCAATCATTCAAAAGGGATAAGTCCCGGTTAGACCGTGATCCATTAAGGACGAAGCATAATATAGGTAAAAACACAGCGGAATACCGAAAAGATTCTAAACAGCTAGGGCCAAAACTTAGAGATGGCCAGAGTCTATGTAGAGGATTTGATTTTTTAAAACTTCAGGATGCTGGATAAATTTTGACAAGATTTCAATCTCAGGATGCTAGGTTGAACTACCAAGGTTCTCTTTTAAGGCTAAAAACTCAGGGCATGCGTTAGTCTGCGGGCTTTCAACGCCATCACTAGGCAATAACCCTGTGCGACTCGCTCCCACTATTGTTTTGAACCCATAAAGAAGACTCTGGTAATTCGTTTAAAAGCATAATCGATTTAGATCAGGGAAAACCTGGGGTAAGCATAATCATTTTTCAAAACAAAAATTTTTTAAAAGAGTCTCTCTTTCCCAAGTAAATGCCATATGATTTTGAATCAAAACATTATTAAGATGTTTTTAGTCATATCAGACTTAGAAATGTTCCTGTTCGACTCATAGAATGTGTTTCGCCATTCTATTTTGTCTATCCTATAATTGCTTAAGGTAGTCATAAATTTTAACCATCTATTAGTATATCTAGAGTCTTTATTTTTATTGTATCTTACTATGGCTTCACAGTCTGTCCTAATGCAAAACTCATATTTTGAAATTAGGAGTGCCTTGAATTGTTCTAGGGCATAAACTATAGCTAGTAATTCAAAGTCTAAACTAGTTAAGTACTGGTTACTCTCTTTGTATTTGCCGCTAGAGTACCTGCATATTCTTTCTTCTTTCTTATTACTATATTTATTTGGTTTGCAGTATAAGACTGCTCCCCAACCGTCTTTACATCCATCTGTCTGTACTATTAGATAATCAGTGTCTAGGGGTAAATATAAGTCTGGTAATTTTTTAACTTTTTCTTTTATAGTTTTAACTAACCTAATGTCTTCTGAGTTAAAATGCCTTTGTCCATTTTTTCTAGTCTTATTGTATAAAGGACCTATTAATTTACTAAGGTCTTTAAAATACATTCTAGCTTGATTTATTAAGCCTAAAAATGCCTGGATTTGTTTTAAACCTTCTAATTTGTCTGGAAAATCTAAAATCTTCTTAGCTATATGTTCTTGTAGTTTTATTTTGCCATTACCTATTTCCATTCCTAAAAACTTAATATTAGTTTTAAATAATTCTACTTTCTTTTTACTAAGGATTAAACCATGTTTGTCAAAAAGTTTAAAAACTAAGTCTAAATGGGAAAGATGTTCAGTCTCATTTTTACTACAGACTAATATGTCATCTATGTATACTAAGATAAAATTATTATAAGGCCTAAAAATATCATCCATCTTACGTTGGAAGATACTAGGGGCTGTCTTAAGACCAAAAGGCATGACTAACCATTCATATAAGCCTTCTGGTGTAGTAAATGCTGTCCATTTAACGTCTTCTGGCCACATCTTGATTTGATAAAACCCAGATTTGCAGTCAAATTTGCTAAATATTTTCTTGTCTTGTATTTTGCTTAAAAGGAATGTCTTATTAGGTATATTATAACTATCATCTTTTATATTGTCATTAAGCCTTTTATAATTTATTACCATTCTACTTTTTCCTCTAAGTATCTCTGCATGGTTTCTAACTATAAAAGCTGCCGATCTATGGGGACTATTGCTTGGTCTAATTACTTTTAAATCTGATAGATCTTTTATGTGCATTTTAAAATCATCAGTGTCTAAACTACTTGCTTCTATATTAGCTGTCTTGACAATATAGTCAGGGTTTATAAGGTCAAGTTTACAATATATCTGATTTAAATCCCATCTTCTGATAGGATCTTCTCCAATAAAGGGGAGTCTATCTATAGCTCTAAGAATATCATGTTTATTATTAAAGTAATTTATTAGATTATAACTTATTTTATCTAGACTATAAATGTCTAAATCTATGTTATCATCTATGCTGTTTTCATTTTCTGTTATGTCTTCTATTTTTACCAAATATTCATTTCCTATGTCTATATTGGTTAAACAGCAATTTGTCTTACCATTACTACAGTCTTCACATATTTTATTTTTTCCTTTAATATTAGCATATTCCCCACCACGCTTCTGAGCGTACTCTGATGGAGTGTCTATATTAATAGGTGTATGTGTAACATTCTGTGCTATCTGAATAAAATCTTTAGTAATAGTTAAAGTATTGTTTTCATTTATTAGAAAATTTATTCCTAAAATGATTTTGCCTTCAGAATGTGGGACAGGTGTACAAAAAGCTTGTTTTAGAAAATAGGGTTTGCTTTGTGTATTACATGGTGTGAGAAAGGTAATCGCTACATTCGTAATATATTCAGAATATTTTATGGGATTGCCTGAAAATCCTACACCAATTAAGGGTTCTTCAAATGTCTTAATATGTGATTTATTAACTAAGCTTGGATCTATAACAGTTATAGTGCAACCTGTGTCTATTATTGCATTTGTTTCTGTTAATTTATTATAATGTCTTATTTGTACTCTAGTAGTTATAAGATTATTAAATCTTGCCTTAGTGCAGAATTTTTCTATTTTAAAGTCTTTTTGTATCTGTTGAATTAATTGCTTATTATTTCCTATGATTAATTCATCTTCATTTCTTTGCTTTAAGGTTTCTTCTATCTGAATCACCTTTTGTTCTAAGAATTCTAATCTTCTATTAACATTTTTATCATAATAAGTGTCTGTATATGTTTTTTGTTCTATTGTTTTTGTAATTTCTATGTTATATTTTTGTTTTATGCATTTTACACATGCTTCTATATGACATATATTACATTTGCATCTAACTCTAATTGCAGGAAACCAATTACATATATAGCAAGGTGTTGTGTCTATACCTTTACCTATTTGCCATTGATGTATACAGTCTTCTTCTAATGCTAGTTTGTCAGCTAAAGGTTTAAACATAAAATTGTATATTTCTGTATTCTTTAGAGAGTTTATAAATGTATCTAGTTGGTCTGTTGTTTCTATTGGAAAGTTTTCTTCCTCTTCATCACTACTTATAGAAAGATTGTCTTCTATGTATTCTTCTATTGATTTAATACTGTATATACTTTCAGTATCACTAAGTGTTTCATCTACTTCTAATAGGTCTTCATTTGTATTGTTAACTATCATTGCTTTAAAATTATTATTGTTATGTCTTCTAGGGCAATTAGAACTTAAATGGTCTGGTTCTCCACAGGAGTAACAAGTAATTTTATTTTTGTATATTCTCCTAGTGTCATATTTCCTAACATGTTTAGGATTTAAGAAAGGTTTTCTAGCTTTACTTTTTCTTAAATAATAATTCTTTCTAGGTTGCCTATACTTTCTATGGGGCTTCTTATTATATTTTGGTCTAGATTCTTCTTGACCATAATGTTGTGGAGTGTATATTTCTTTACAAAAACTAGTTTCATTCTTTAATTGTCTAGCTATTTGTATATTAGTGCATTTAGATACTAATATTTCTATAACATATTCGAAAACTGTGCCTAAAGAAGGTGTATATGTAGCGTTAAGCTTTTTAATTGTCTCATATATTTCTCTTCCTAAAGCGCCTGGTAATTTGTTTAGAAATTTGTCTATAACAGTTGGTTTATAAATATTACCACTTTGTGAAGCAAAGTAATAGTATTCTTGCATAAAAGGTTTTATGTTATGCCAGCTATATAAATGTACTTGTTCTAATTTTCTAGCTGCTTCTGTTTGTATTAAGGTATCTCCTGTATTAGGATTTCTACCTGTTAAAATTAATTGTATAGTGTTAACAAAATTATATGGATTAGGTCCTAAGTCTGCCATTTGTTTTAAATCATCTGGATAAGTTTTTTGCCATTCTTCAAAATTAGCCTTAGCTATTGGTCCTAAAAACTGTATCATATACCTTATCATTTCTTCGCCTGTTTCTAAATTGTCAGATTGTTTAGTTATAAAGTTTGCTACAACTGCATCTTTCCATACTTGTATATAATTGTTTCTTTGTTGAGGATCTACTGCTGTTATATTTAAAATAAACGGATCTGATGCCTTTTGTATTTTAAAGTTTTGTTCTAATGGATGCCTTTTACCTCTAGGTTTATAATTAGGTCTATCTGATCTATTGTGTTCTATGTCTACACTTCTTCTTGGTATATTGCCATAAGGATAACGTGGTCTTTCATTGCGTTGAGTGGTATAAAATCTACCTCCATCATTATTTCTATTATTAGTAGTGCCTGAAGATTCTCCTTCTTCCATCAGGAAATAGGGTACTTCATTCATTAGATTATACTTAACATTGTTTGTTGTGATTTGAGTATCTATGGAACTTGTTTCTAATTGTTCTAGATCTACTTGTATCTGTTCTAATTTTTTAGGTTCTAAGTCTTCTTCTAGAGAATCTATTATAGTTTCCATTTCTGTTTCTAGCAATATGTTTTGTTCATATAGAGTCTTATGTTCCATTCTAATCTGTTCTATTTCTAGTATAGCAGTGTTTATTTTATAATCTAATTCTGTCTTGTAATTTTTTACAGGCTCTGTTCTGTCTATGCTTGGAGTTATATGTGAAGGATTAAGGCTGCTTACATTTAGATCTTTTAAGCTGTCTGGAATAGTAAAATCTAAATTAGGTTCTATAATGTATTCTGGTTGATTAAATATATCTAAATTGTCTTCATTTTCAGTAATACTTAAGAATTTTTGTAATTGTTCAATACTTAAGCCTTGTCCTATAAATGTAGATCCTATGGATTGATTTAGAATTTTTATGTCTAAGTCTTTTAAGATATCAAAGTCTTGGTAATTATACATTTTCTTCATCTTCTGTGATATCTTGATCTTCTACCTGATTATTAGCCTCTACGAAATTGGTAAATCTAACAGATCTTCTTCCTGATGCATCTATGTACCACATGTTATCTGTTGGTACTATGCTATTATTAGAACTAGTAGTTAAAATCTTATCTACTATCCATTCTTGTCCTGCATTTTCTAAGGAATCTACCTTGTAAGGCGGTAAAAGTCTAATACCTCGATTTATAATAAATTTTGCAGTGTCATCTATGGTTAACTTATATCCTACTTGACTACTTTGTGTTAATTTTCCTATAAAGGTGGTGCATACTAAAAGGTTTTTGCCTTGTTGAAAATCTTTATATCCTTTTGTCATTATTTTTACTTTTATGTTTTTGGCAAAATCTTTTGTATTAATACAAAAATCTGGTGCACAGTAAAAGATGCCGCCATTGTTGTTCATGTCAACTTCTATAGCTCCTATGATAGCTTGTTCACTAGAGAATCTATCATCTACTATAGCTAGGAATACTTTAGCGCCTGTATCTCTTCTAGTTAGGCCTTTTACTCCTATTACTATTAATCCTATATGTGTTAAATTAAAATTCCCTCTGGTTAATTCTATTTCAGAGTCAGGGTGTATTAAATTGATACTAGCTATTTCTTCGCCTACACATCTATTTTGTGTTTCCCTATAATGCATAAATAGTCTTGTTTGATTAAATTGAGAATTATGTTGATATAGGATTTGTGGAGATATTAAATCTAGTCTGTTTTGTCTAAATTGTTGTATTTGACTATCAATATCTATTATTTGTTCTAAAGAGATTATGGGAATAGCAGGTGTTCTAAATAATCTAAGAACTCTATTTTGTAATGTGTTTTCATTACGTCTTCTAGTTTCTGTAGCCAAAACTTCTGTTCTAGTTCTATCTTCTATATTTCATCTTCCTACAATACGACTATTGTGGCTTGTCATATGTTAAAAAATTTAAGTCTTTTTTCCTTTTAGGTTTGTCTACTGTTATTTTTTCTAATTTTTTGCATAAGCTTTCTACGTCTATTTGTGTCTCAACCTTAGGTTTGTCTAGGAGTAAATCTATTTTATGTATTAAAATATCTATCTTTTCTAAACATCTAATTAATAACATTATAATAACATTGTTTTGTTTTCTATTTGTGAGTTCATTAGGAGTACCTACTGTATTTTTTATTAAGCCTTCTGCTGGACTTAGGTAATATGATGTCTGATCTATAAAAACCTTTTTATAGTCTGGATAATTTTCGTAATCGTTGTTATGATTCATTTATATTCTAAACCTTGTATATTTAAATAATGTCTTAAATTTTCTTCGATTTACTAATTTGTCTCTCAAGTCTATCTATAGTAATTATGATTTTTTCTAACTCAGTAGTTATTTTGCTAAATTTGTCTAATATTATTTCTATTTTAGATTCATTCTGTTTAGAATTGTCTGAAGATTGCATACAAACTTCTTTCATATAATCTAGGTTTTCTCTAATTATTTTTAAGCTTTTATTGTCTGTTTGAAGATTTAAATATTCTATTTTGTTTGCATTCATCTATATTCCGCTAAAAGAATTGTCTAGATTAGCCAGGGCTTCATCATCCCATGGATAATCATTACTATCTTCATTATAATTTAAATAGTCTTCATAATCTAAGTCTGATTCTAACTGTAAACTATTCATATTGTTTGTGATTTCTAAAGCGACGTTTGTAGGTATCCTTAAATTGTTTAATTCTAGTGTTTGATTAGAGTTTGGTTCTAAATGATCTAGTCTTCTATGAAATTCTGTGTAATATAATGAGTTGTTCTGATCGTCTTTTAATTGTATATAGAAACCTAATAGATGTTGAAAGAAAACATCAAAATCTTCTAATAATAAGTCTAAATTTAGAAAATATCTTATATAAAAAGATAAAGGGTTGTATACTAAATTAATGGAGTTAGTGTCTATATAATGTTTTATCCTATCATTTGTAGTGTCTATAGTTTCTAAAGCCGTATAATATAAACTAAAGGCGTTTAATATGTGTTCAGTAGTCTGTTGATCGATATTAAAATTGTTTATCATGTCTTGAAAACTAAAAGGCTCTTGATGAGGCTCAGTGTTTAAATTTCTATCTGTCATTAATCTGGAAGGTGTAAACTGTTTGGTTCTTCATTATTACTAGAACTATCTGAATCTGTACTGTCTATATTACTTGTAATTTGTAAGAAATTTATATGGTCTGTTAAATTTTCTAAGGCAGTAGATTCGTGTCTTTCAATTATAGTTCTGAATCTATCAAAATGGGGTCTATTGATTCTAAGTCTCAAATATTCCCTACTGTAATAATCGTTATTCTTAATGTCTTTATAATATATGTAAAATTCTACTATTTGTTTTAAGTAAGTGTCTATGCCTATGGTTATAGCTGAAACATTTATAAAAGTACTTATATAACTTCTTAAGGGATTATACCTAAGGGGTAATGTATTTGCAGCTATATGAGATGTAATCAAATCATTTGTGTCATCGATTACTTCTAATGTTACTAGAAATCTACGGAATTGTATATAATTGGCTTCGAAACGGTCTTCTGAACTACTAATATAAGTAGGTTGTCTTTGTCTAGGAATGTCTGGTGAACTATTACTGGCCATTTGGTTCATCGTAACTAGGTTCATCATAACTACTAAGAGGAGGTCTGTGAACTGGTGGTAGTACTGCATTTCTCCTTAATATCTGTTGAACATGCATAGAAGAATATCTACTGTTGTTTGCTTGATCTATTAATTCTATGTGATGTCTTAAAAGTTTTTCTAGGTATTCATTCATTACACGTGTGTAGGGATCTAACAGAGAAGTGTAATTTAGATAGGATTTTAGAGGATCTCTAAATATTCTATGTCTACCGGTGTCTAGAAAATATTTAAGACTTTTGTTTGTGGAATTAACAAGATCTAAAGCAGTATAAAAAGCATTAAATTGTCTAGCATGTGCCTGATATTGCTCATAGTCTTCAGTGTAAGAACAGTAATACGTAGGATTACTAGGTCTAGTACTAGCAGATTGACTTGCAGGTAGTTCATTCATGATAATTGATAAATGGGGTTACTTGCTCTTTGACTACTTAACATTCTCCTTTAGTAAGTGAACATTTCTTCAAAGCCAAGGAAGGCCTGGCTCTGATACCAAAATGGGAGGGGGGTTTGGCCGGAAAGAACAAATCCCAAGATTTTCTGATTTAGTCTACTTCGTTAAACCAGTCGTCAATCCTTGCGGACCTGCCAAAGGCATACCGACGTCTGGTATCCGTAGATCAATCATTCAAAAGGGATAGAGTCCCCGGTTAGACCGTGATCCATTAAGGACGAAGCATAATATAGATAAAAACACAGCGGAATACTGAAAAGATTCTAAAAAGATAGGGCAAAAACTTAGAGAGAGAGAGTCTATGTAGAAGATTTCATTTTTTAAAACTTCAGGATGCTGGATAGGTTTTGACAAGATTTCAATCTCAGGATGCTAGGTTGAACTACCAAGGTTCTCTTTTAAGGCTAAAAACTCAGGGCATGCGTTAGTCTGCGGGCTTTCAACGCCATCACTAGGCAATAACCCTGATTTAGTCTACTTCGTTAAACCAGTCGTCAATCCTTGCGGACCTGCCAAAGGCATACCGACGTCTGGTATCCGTAGATCAATCATTCAAAAGGGATAGAGTCCCCGGTTAGACCGTGATCCATTAAGGACGAAGCATAATATAGATAAAAACACAGCGGAATACTGAAAAGATTCTAAAAAGATAGGGCAAAAACTTAGAGAGAGAGAGTCTATGTAGAAGATTTCATTTTTCAAAACTTCAGGATGCTGGATAGGTTTTGACAAGATTTCAATCTCAGGATGCTAGGTTGAACTACCAAGGTTCTCTTTTAAGGCTAAAAACTCAGGGCATGCGTTAGTCTGCGGGCTTTCAACGCCATCACTAGGCAATAACCCTGTGCGACTCGCTCCCACTATTGTTTTGAACCCATAAAGAAGACTCTGGTAATTCGTTTAAAAGCATAATCGATTTAGATCAGGGAAAACCTGGGGTAAGCATAATCATTTTTCAAAACAAATTTTTTTTAAAAGAGTCTCTCTTTCCCAAGTAAATGCCATATGATTTTGAATCAAAACATTATTAAGATGTTTTTAGTCATATCAGACTTAGAAATGTTCCTGTTCGATTCATAGAATGTGTTTCGCCATTGAGCGTTTTCACCCCGAAATGATAAACAAGTTTAAAGAGTAAAACTTACAAGGAATAAAGCTTGCTGAGTAGCTTGCGCTTGAATCGAAAGGTTTAATGAGAAAGGCAGTTGATTGTAAAGAAGAGAAGGTTGTAACAAGAGTAGCTTGAGAGCTTTTGCATATATGTTCGCTTCTTTTTTTTTTTACAAGTGAATCTGCCTTCTACTTATAGACAGGGGAAAATTTTAAAGTCTTAAAGTAGTGTCTTAAAGTCTAAAGTTAAACAGTAGGCTAGGATTCCTTGTCTGATAGCCTTTCTTCGCTGTCCTTTGTCTTCTTCTTATTGCCGACGTGCTTGCTGTCAGTTGTGAGTGCGCCTTTACTAAAAGAAGAGATGCTTGCTGTCTGATGTCAGTGCCTCTAAAAGAGATTCTTCCTTGCTGTCAGTTTCTCTTTATTTTTTGAGAGGCCTATCTTCGTCTTGGTCTTCAGTCTTGTCAGAAGAATCACTCGATGTAGCAACAAAACTGGGGCTCTGTCTTTGAGCATCCTGGAATAGTGAATCTTCAGAGTTGCTTGTTTCAGCCTTGCATGCTAATGTCTTGTTGACTAATTCTGATAGAACTTTGGCTACCTGAGTCTGAATAGCCAGAGCTTGTCTTTTTGCCTTTTTACTTTTTAATTTTCTTAATTCCATTTTTCCCAAATGGACAGGGGTCTCAGGATTTGATGAGTCTTTACCAGTCACCTGTTGAACTGGACTAGGAATATGTTCTCCCATATTCAAAGGATTTTCAGTGTTTTTGAGTAAAACACCAACTATATCAGGACTTGATGAGTCTTTACCAGCTGCCTGTGAAAATGGGAGGGGGTTTGGCCGGAAAGAACAAATCCCAAGATTTTCTGATTTAGTCTACTTCGTTAAACCAGTCGTCAATCCTTGCGGACCTGCCAAAGGCATACCGACGTCTGGTATCCGTAGATCAATCATTCAAAAGGGATAGAGTCCCCGGTTAGACCGTGATCCATTAAGGACGAAGCATAATATAGATAAAAACACAGCGGAATACTGAAAAGATTCTAAAAAGATAGGGCAAAAACTTAGAGAGAGAGAGAGTCTATGTAGAAGATTTCATTTTTCAAAACTTCAGGATGCTGGATAGGTTTTGACAAGATTTCAATCTCAGGATGCTAGGTTGAACTACCAAGGTTCTCTTTTAAGGCTAAAAACTCAGGGCATGCGTTAGTCTGCGGGCTTTCAACGCCATCACTAGGCAATAACCCTGTGCGACTCGCTCCCACTATTGTTTTGAACCCATAAAGAAGACTCTGGTAATTCGTTTAAAAGCATAATCGATTTAGATCAGGGAAAACCTGGGGTAAGCATAATCATTTTTCAAAACAAAATTTTTTTAAAAGAGTCTCTCTTTCCCAAGTAAATGCCATATGATTTTGAATCAAAACATTATTAAGATGTTTTTAGTCATATCAGACTTAGAAATGTTCCTGTTCGATTCATAGAATGTGTTTCGCCATTGAGCGTTTTCACCCCGAAATGATAAACAAGTTTAAAGAGTAAAACTTACAAGGAATAAAGCTTGCTGAGTAGCTTGCGCTTGAATCGAAAGGTTTAATGAGAAAGGCAGTTGATTGTAAAGAAGAGAAGGTTGTAACAAGAGTAGCTTGAGAGCTTTTGCATATATGTTCGCTTCTTTTTTTTCTTACAAGTGAATCTGCCTTCTACTTATAGACAGGGGAAAATTTTAAAGCTATTCTAAGATATTGCATCTGTACAAGAGGACGAAAAAACTTTAAGTTACTACATTACAAACTACTTTTTGCTAAAGTCTTAAAGTAGTGTCTTAAAGTCTAAAGTTAAACAGTAGGCTAGGATTCCTTGTCTGATAGCCTTTCTTCGCTGTCCTTTGTCTTCTTCTTATTGCCGACGTGCTTGCTGTCAGTTGTGAGTGCGCCTTTACTAAAAGAAGAGATGCTTGCTGTCTGATGTCAGTGCCTCTAAAAGAGATTCTTCCTTGCTGTCAGTTTCTCTTTATTTTTTGAGAGGCCTATCTTCGTCTTGGTCTTCAGTCTTGTCAGAAGAATCACTCGATGTAGCAACAAAACTGGGGCTCTGTCTTTGAGCATCCTGGAATAGTGAATCTTCAGAGTTGCTTGTTTCAGCCTTGCATGCTAATGTCTTGTTGACTAATTCTGATAGAACTTTGGCTACCTGAGTCTGAATAGCCAGAGCTTGTCTTTTTGCCTTTTTACTTTTTAATTTTCTTAATTCCATTTTTCCCAAATGGACAGGGGTCTCAGGATTTGATGAGTCTTTACCAGTCACCTGTTGAACTGGACTAGGAATATGTTCTCCCATATTCAAAGGATTTTCAGTGTTTTTGAGTAAAACACCAACTATATCAGGACTTGATGAGTCTTTACCAGCTGCCTGTGAAACTGGACTAGGGATTCTTTCTCCTGAATCCAAAGGAATTTCAGTAATTTTGAGTAAATTACCAACTTTAACAGGACTTGGTTTGTCTTTACTGGAAGCCTGTGAATCCAGACTAGGTACTTCTTTTATACCCGAAGTACTGGGTTTTGATTGTTTAGAAGTAAGGAGGGTAACATATTTATGCTTCCAATCATTTGCTTCTAATTCAGCCACCTGTAACTGAGTTTTAAGCTGGTTAATTTGCAAATTAAAATGTGATTTTTCTAAAGATAAATAATCATGTCTTGATTTTAAATTATTGTGGTTTCTAATTAAGGTATTACAGTTCATACAATCTGCTATAGTGTCTGAAATAGACGTGTCTTGACATTCTGGGCTAATATAATAATTTGGGCCATAATGGGTCTGCATTAAGGTGGTGGCTTCTTGAAATGTTATAGTGCCTTTGTACCATGGCAATTTTTCATTTCCGACGCCTCCTACCATTGCTTCTGGGTAATTTTTATAAATTCCCGGAATATTGCCTTTGAATACACAATAAAAGTTGTATTTTTTAGTGTCTCTTATCTTATGAAAATAATTTGCAACAGCATTGACTGTGTTGACAAACCATCCATTGTCTTTCTTAACATAGGATTGCCATAAATTATCTAATAGAGTTCTTTGATCGACTGGAAAAGGACCAATTTTATGATCCTTGACTTGGAATCTTGAACCAGCATGTAAGACTTCTAAATTATTACCATTGTAGTTTATTCTATTTCTACCCAGGTTGTCTACATAACTAACGAACTGTGTGGGAAAAATAGGATGTGCCTGGTTTGTCTGGTTCTGTCTCGTCTGAGCAGAAGATGCTGAAGCTGAAGAAGCCATCTGAAAATAAAACAAGAAAGTTGTCTGTTTCTATTTAAGGAACTCAGTCTGATTAGTTTATTTAAGACAGAATCTTTCTAGATAATAAATCTGCAATGGAGTTATCAACTCCTTTAATATGCTGCCATTCTATTTTGTCTATCCTATAATTGCTTAAGGTAGTCATAAATTTTAACCATCTATTAGTATATCTAGAGTCTTTATTTTTATTGTATCTTACTATGGCTTCACAGTCTGTCCTAATGCAAAACTCATATTTTGAAATTAGGAGTGCCTTGAATTGTTCTAGGGCCATTGAGACTTTCTATGATTCATTTATATTCTAAACCTTGTATATTTAAATAATGTCTTAAATTTTCTTCGATTGTACTAATTTGTCTCTCAAGTCTATCTATAGTAATTATGATTTTTTCTAACTCAGTAGTTATTTTGCTAAATTTGTCTAATATTATTTCTATTTTAGATTCATTCTGTTTAGAATTGTCTGAAGATTGCATACAAACTTCTTTCATATAATCTAGGTTTTCTCTAATTATTTTTAAGCTTTTATTGTCTGTTTGAAGATTTAAATATTCTATTTTGTTTGCATTCATCTATATTCCGCTAAAAGAATTGTCTAGATTAGCCAGGGCTTCATCATCCCATGGATAATCATTACTATCTTCATTATAATTTAAATAGTCTTAGAAGAGATACAGGCGCCAAAGTATTCCTAGCTATAGTAGATGATAGATTCTCTAGTGAACAAGCGGTAAAAGTCTAATACCTCGATTTATAATAAATTTTGCAGTGTCATCTATGGTTAACTTGTATCCTACTTGACTACTTTGTGTTAATTTTCCTATAAAGGTGGTGCATACAAATGCAGTACTACCACCAGTTCACTGACCTCCTCTTAGTAGTTATGATGAACCTAGTTACGATGAACCAAATGGCCAGTAATAGTTCACCAGACATTCCTAGACAAAGACAACCTACTTATATTAGTAGTTCAGAAGACCGTTTCGAAGCCAATTATATACAATTCCGTAGATTTCTAGTAACATTAGAAGTAATCGATGACACAAATGATTTGATTACATCTCATATAGCTGCAAATACATTACCCCTTAGGTATAATCCCTTAAGAAGTTATATAAGTACTTTTATAAATGTTTCAGCTATAACCATAGGCATAGACACTTACTTAAAACAAATAGTAGAATTTTACATATATTATAAAGACATTAAGAATAACGATTATTACAGTAGGGAATATTTGAGACTTAGAATCAATAGACCCCATTTTGATAGATTCAGAACTATAATTGAAAGACACGAATCTACTGCCTTAGAAAATTTAACAGACCATATAAATTTCTTACAAATTACAAGTAATATAGACAGTACAGATTCAGATAGTTCTAGTAATAATGAAGAACCAAACAGTTTACACCTTCCAGATTAATGACAGATAGAAATTTAAACACTGAGCCTCAT
>JAVXUO010002952.1:67500-75000 GCA_033065855.1 Escallonia rubra | reverse complement strand
ACTTTATCACTAAAATATAATCCTTTAAGAAATTATATTCGTACTCTTATAAATGCTGACGCAATAATAACAGACATAAATGCATATTTAAAACATTTAGTAGAATTTTATATATATTTTAAAGACCTCGGTAACAATAATTATTATCATAGAGAATACATAAGACTTAGAGTTACAAGACCTAATGTCGATAGATTCAGATTAATAACTGAAAGACATGAAGTAAATGCTTTAGAAAACTTAACAGATCACATAAACAATTTACAAATAACAAGTAATAATAATATAGATAGTACCGATTCAGATAGTACTAGTAGTAATGAAGAACTTAATAGTTTACATCTTCCAGATTAATGTCTGATAGAAATTTAAATACTGAGCCATATCAGGAACCTTTTAGTTTTGAAGACATGATAAATAATTTTAACTTAGATCAACAAACTACTTCAGACATAATCAAACATTTAATAATTTTTTTACAGCCTTAGAAACAATAGATAATACAAATGACAGAATCAAACATTTTATAGATACAGACTCTATTACATTATTATACAATCCTTTATCTTTTTATATAAGATATTTTCTAAACTTAGACTTATTATTAGAAGAATTTGACATATTTTTTCAGCATCTTATAGGCTTTTATATACATTTAAAAGATCAACAAAATAATGCATTATATTATACTGAGTTTCATAGAAGGCTTAGACAAATAGACGAACATACAAGTTTAGAAAACTTAGGCGTACCTACAGAAATCTTAAACAACATGACTGTAACACCCCGATATTTTTCGGATCTAATTAGAAATTTTAGCGACGAATTGGTGAGCAATATTTCTGCCAACTTTAGAAACCATTAATTATAATCTAACGCTAAAAGTTATAAGGAATAATGATTGAAGTGTTTAGTGACGACTAGCGTAACTGAAATTTTGTCGACAATTTTTAGCGACAAATGGACGTGTAGGGTTTCTTTTCATTTTTTTAATTAGGGTTTTCATTATGTGTATATGTATATATAAGACATTGTTGTGGCAGCCGACTAAGGGCTCCATTTCAGCCGTCACAGCCACAACCGAGGGAGAGGGAGAGAATACACAGAGAGGATTAGAGAGCAGGAGAGCGGCACAAGGAAAGAGATGAAGAGGGGTTTTCCGGCGAGACTTTTTGGTAAGTCTCTTAATTTTTTTTTCAGTATCTTGTTCATTGTTTTAAGGAAATAAAAGGGACGGGAATCGGTTGGATCAGTTTGTGTTTTGTGTGATATTGTGAGAGTAAATTGCCGTGGGTTTCGGGAGTGACATAGTGAGGCATGAGAGAACCGTGAAAGAAAAATCTCATGTAATTAGGGCTGCCGCGATTCACAGTCTTGACGCAGATTATGCTATTATGGTGTATATATATTGTGGTTTATGGCTGGATATAGATGGGGTTACGGATTATGTGTTTGTAGGTGTAAAGGACAAGAAAAACGGATGGGAGAATGGGTTCAAGACAGCCATGAGAGACTGCCATGGAACAGAGTTAGTGATGTGGGTTGTGTATTCGTATATGTGGGTTTTAGAGAGAGAAAATGGCTGTGAGGGATTAGTGCCGAAGAGATGTGAGTGAGGGAGGTGTTTCAGTGGGTGTAGTTGGTGTTGGTTAAGTGAAGGAACTGCAAATATATGACTGTGTGTGATCATGGTGTCTTTGCTTGTGCTCTAATAGGTATACTGGAAGTGTGCTGTTATGGTGTATTTGTGTGTGAGCAACTGGGTTACGTGAGTGAGAGTTATGGGAATGAAAGCAGATGTGTTCAAGTGTGTGCTTTCCTTTGGGTGTTAACAGGTGAGTGAGCAGAGAAGATGAGAGTGTGTTGTGTATTGTGAAAGTGTACAAATGGGTTTTGTGAGTGCAAAACAAAGTGAAAATGGTGTCTGTATATTGGGCAGGAAAGTGAGGCAGTAGCCTTCATGGGTGGTGTTTTGAGCATGGTTATGAGTGTTGTGAGTGTAAGAATGAATGTGTAGATATAGTGTGCATATATGTATGTAAATGGAGTGTTGTAGTGTGCTAGAGGTGAGAGTGAAGCTGCATGAACATTAACAGTGAGCTGGTGAGTGTGTTTTGGGTTGGACAAAAGGTGAAAGGAAGAAGAAGATGATGAACAGTGATGGGTTTATGCTGTAAAGTGGTATACTGTGCTTGCACAGTTGTACAACATGGTTGTTGGGCATTGCACGCTTGTCCAAAAATTCTGAAAATGTACAGCATGATTCTTAGTACAGTATTATAATTTCTGTGAAAATTTCATAATTTTCTGATATTGTATGTATTTATTATATTTTCTACAAGTTCTGATTTATAAAAATCTTTTAAAGCCTTTGAACCCATGAAAATGTTTTGGAAAAATTAGGGTAATGTTTTTATACTATAAGAAAGACTCAGTAAAAGTTTGATAATTTTTGGAGTTGATTTACGATCATTTTCCGTATCGCATTGAATTTAGCAAAATGAAAATAAAGAAATAGTTTTAGTACCTTTTAAATCCTGATTTTTCATTTCTATAGTTTTTATTCATATATTAAGGATTGTATAAAAACTATGAGTCCTTATTTCCAGGTAGAAGCAATTATGGAAATTTGTTGGTTTTTAGTGTATTTAAGGAAATTATTTTTAATTCAAAAATAGTCAAAAATTATATTTTTATCCCATATGCTCTATTAAGCTATAAATAATGCTTAATGAATGATAAGAATATTTATGGGATGTTTCGGAGCCGCGTGGAGTGTGACGAGTGTCGGGTTAGGTTGACCGAGTGGGAAACTGCTTTGAATTTCGTCGTTCCGGGCAGAGAAATGAGTATATTGTGGGTAGTTATATTAGATTTCTAATATATCAGTGTGGATAGCGTTCTGATAAATAAATTGCCCGACCTAGGTTAATTCAAGGATTTTGGATCGAGGCCGTTGAGCAGTGCATAGTTTGGACTGAGGTAAGGGATTTCTATCCGAAACCCAATTCATCAAATTGTCTTCGTATATGTTTTTTCTGAATTGTTATCAATTTTTCTTTGGCATCTGTTATAATTGTTATGCGTACGCATCGTTTGCCTTTAAATACCCTGTTTTGAGCCTTACACGGTTATTGGACATTATATTCGATGCTCACTATTTCTTACTCGTTGAGTATCGATTTATTCATCGTGTTATCGATTATTGCATTCTGTACATTCACATGAGATTCTGTATTGGTGTGTTTTGGGGGAGTTGGTGTATGTTGGAGGATATTGGTGTGGGCTAGTGCCTTGACGGACTAGCCGGTGTATTGGTGTGGGCTAGTGCCTTGACGGACTAGCCGGTGTATTGGTGTGGGCTAGTGCCTTGATGGACTAGCCGGTGGAAAGTGTTAATGAGCATCGCCTTTGTGGCTTTGCTAAGTGATTACCCTGCATTGCCTGTGTGGCTTTACAATTGCTCATGTTATTGCATTCGTGATTGTTTGTGTCGTATCTGAAAATCGTATTGATATCTGATGGAACTAGTTATGATTCTTTTTTTGAAAATCTATGAATTGCATCTGTAATTGTTTCGTAGTTTCTTCGTTTGAGCAACCTTACTGAGCTCTCAAAAGCTCACTCCCCTTTGACTTCCTTTCCGCAGGTGATAACTAAAAATAGATCGCATTGGATGTGGAGTAGATCTGAGCCGAGCGAAAGAGAATTTAAGTTTCAATCTTAGTCTTTAGAACCCCTGCGTGGGTCATCATTGTTATTTAAAATTGTTAACTTAGACTTGATGTTTCAACTATGGTAGTACGCTAAGCGTATTATTTTTACTCGATGGTTTAGTTACTCTGACTGGTGGATGATTATAAATTGGTTGAATTGAGGGATCTATTACCTTAGTGTAAACGATTGAGTGAGTGTTAACATTCCGGAAATTCCGGGATGTTACAATGACAAACTTACAATTAGAATCAGATTTAGACTATGAAGATTATTTAAATTATAATGAAGATGATAATGATTATCCATGGGATGATGAAGCCTTGGCTAATCTAGACAACACTCTAGGAGGAATATAAATTTAATGACCGCAAACAAACTAGAATATTTAAATCTTCAAACAGATACTAAGAGTTTAAAAACAATTAGAGAAAATTTAGATTATATGAAAGAAGTTTTTAAACAATCCATAGAAAAATCAAAACAAAGTGAAACAAAGATAGAAATTCTCCTAGAAAAACTAAACAAACAGTCTGTAGAAAATAAACAAGAATTAGATAAATTTAAAATAATGATAGAAAAACAAACAAACAAGTTAGAAGAAAACTTAAAACATTATTTTAAAATACAAGGATTAGAATATAAATGAATACTTCTAAAAACTACGAAGAAAATTTAGACTATAAACAAGTTATCATAGACGAAAACAAATACATAACGCCATCTGAAGGCATATCTAAAAACGTCTTAGGAACTCCAAACGATCTAACAAACAGAAAACAAAATAATATTATTATAATGTTACTAGTAACCTGTTTAGAAAAACTAGACAGATTAGAACTAAAAACAGATTTAAAACTTGATCGGCCAGACAAAGAAACAAATATAGATATAGAAAATTTGTGCAAAACAATTAGATAATATAACTATAGACAAACCTAAAAAGAAGGTTAAAATACAAAACAATTTAAAAATTTTAGTCTATGATAAGAAACAATAGTCATATCTTAGGAAGAGGAAATATAGAAGATAGAAATAGAACAGAAGTTTTAGCCGCTGAAACAAGAAGACGTAATGAAAATACAATGGGAAATAGAGTTCTTAGACTTTTTAGAACACCATCAGCACCTATAGTTTCTTTAGAACAGATAATAGACATAGATAGACAAATTGAACAGTTTAGACAAAACAGACTAGATTTAATATCTCCACAAATTTTATATCAACATCATTCCCAAGTAAGTCAAACAAGACTATTTATGCATTATAGAGAAACGCAAAATAAATGTATAGGAGAAGATGTGGCTAGTGTAAATCTGATACATCCAGACTCTGAAAATGAATTAATCAGAGGAAATTTCAATTTGACACATATAGGTTTAATTGTTATAGGAGTAAAAGGATTAACTAGAAGAGACACATGCGCTAAAGTATTTCTAGCCATAATAGACGATAGATTTTCTAGTGAACAAGCTATAATAGGAGCTATAGAAGTAGATATGAACAACAATGGTGGCATCTTTTACTGCGCACCAGATTTCTGTATAAATACTAGAGATTTTGCAAAAAACATTAAAATTAAGATAATGACTAAAGGATATGAAGATTTTCAACAAGGCAAAAACCTTTTAATTTGCACCACATTTATAGGAAAATTAACACAAAATAGTCAAGTTGGATATAAGTTAACTATAGAAAACACGGCAAAATTTATTATAAATAGAGGAATTAGACTCCTACCACCTTATAGAGTAGATCCATTAGAAAATTCAGGACAAGAATGGCAAGTAGATAAACTACTAGAAACTAGCTCTAATAATAGTATCATACCCACAGATAACCTTTGGTACAGAAATGCATCCGGAAGAATGTCAGTTAGATTTACTAATTATATTGAAGCAAACACCAACCTAGAAGACCAAGACATTCAAGAAGAAGTAGAAAATGTATAGTTACAAAGACTTTGATATCCTAAAAAACTTAGATATAAAAATTCTAAATCAAGCAGTAGGAACTACATGCATAGGAAAAGGAATAAGTATAGAACAATTACAGGATTTTATGCGTCTTACAGAAGAAGAAGATAGTCTAGATATATTCAATCAACCTGAATATACAATACAATCAAACAATACAATTCAAATCCCAGAAAGCCTAAAAGAACTAGATATAAGCTTTACGCCTTCTATTAAAACTCCCAGTATAGAAGCATCTCAACCTGAAACAAATTATAAAATAGAATTAGATCACAAAATTAGAGAAGCCCTAGAAGAAATTGAAAAAATAAGACAAAAAGAAAAAACTCTAGAAGAAAATAATAAGTTATTAATAGAAGAAATGAATAACATATTAGAATCAATAGAAACAGATGACTTTAAATTAGAAGAAAGTATAAATCTGGAACAAATTGAAACTAATTCTATAGATACACAAATTACCACAAACAATGTAAAATTTAATTTAATGAATGAAATACCTTACGTTCTCATGGAAGAAGGTGAAGGTTCAGGAACTACTAATAATAGAAACAGTGACGGAAGCAGATTTTATACGTCACAACCAACAGCCAGACCAACGTATCCTTATGGAAATTTACCTAGACAAAGTGCAAACATTGAAAATAACAAATTTGATAGACCTAATTATAGACCTAGAGGTAAAAAAACACCCTTTAGAACAAAATTTTAAGATACAAAAAGCAGCTGAACCTTTTATTTTAAATATAACAGCTGTAGATCCCCAACAAAGAAATAATTATATACAAGCATGGAAAGATGCAGTAGTAGCAAACTTTATAACAAAACAATCAGATAATTTAGAAACAGGAGAAGAAATGATAAGATATATGACACTATTCTTAGGCCCTATAGCTAAAGCGCATTTTGAAGAATGGCAAAAGTCTTTTCCCGATGATTTAAAACAGATGGCTGACTTAGGACCCAATCCTTATAATTTTGTAAACACTATACAATTAATTTTAACTGGGAGAAATCCTAATACAGGAGATACCCTAATACAAACAGAAGCGGCTAGAAAATTAGAACAAGTACATTTATACAACTGGCATAATATAAAACCATTTATGCAAGAATACTATTACTTTGCCTCTCAAAGTGGCAATATCTATAGTCCGACTGTGGTAGACAAATTTTTAAACAAATTACCAGGAGCTTTAGGAAGAGAAATATATGAAACAATTAAAATGATACATAATGACCCTAGGTGGACACCATCTTTAGGAAGTATTTTTGAACACGTCATAGAAATATTAGTCTCTAAATGTACTAATATACAAATAGCAAGACAATTAAAGAATGAAACTAGTTTCTGTAAAGAAATATATACTCCACAACACTATGATCAAGAAGAGTCAAGACCAAAATACAATAGGAGAACTTATAAAAGATATAAACAACCTAGAAAAACATACTATTTAAGAAAAAGCAAAGCTAGAAAACCTTTCTTAAATCCTAAACATGTTAGAAAATATGATACTAGAAGAATTTATAAAAACAAAATCACATGCTATTCATGTGGAGAACCTGATCATTTAAGCTCTAATTGTTCTAGAAAACATAATAATAATAACTTTAAAGCTATGATAGTCAATAATACTAATGAAGATCTCTTAGAAGTAGACGAGACCCTTAGCGATACAGAAAGTATATATAGCATTAAATTCATAGAAGAATATATAGAAGACAACCTTTCTATAAGTAGTGATGATGAAGAAGAAAATCTTCCAGTAGAAACCACAGATAAATTAGATACTTTCATAAATTCGTT
>JAVXUO010002952.1:0-65000 GCA_033065855.1 Escallonia rubra | reverse complement strand
AGTTTTTCATCTCAAATTTCCTTTTCAACTGCTCTTTTAAACCGTTGACATCTGACATCGATTTTGCAGCAATCAACTTGTCATCAACATACAACATCAAGTATATATGAGAACCATCCGCGAGCCTCTGGTGATACACACAACTGTCATAGGCACTCCTGGTGTAACCTCTCTCTGCCATGAAAGTGTCGAACCACTTATACTACTGCCTTGGAGATTGCTTTAATCCATACAAGGATTTCTTCAATAGGCAAACGTGATCTTCCCATCTTGGATCACGAATCCGTCTGGTTGACACATGAATATCTGCTCTTCCAACTCACCGTGTAGAAAAGCTATCTTGACATCCAGCTGTTCTAACTCCAAGTCATATAGAGCAACCATAGCAAGCAACACTCTTATCGAAGTATGTTTTACTACATGAGAAAATATTTTATTGTAATCAATACCTTCTCTCTGAGTAAAACCCTTAGCTACCAAGCGTGCTTTATACCTTGCATCTTCTGTTCCAGGAATTCCTTCATTCTTCTTGTAGACTCATTTGCAACCAACAATCTTTTAGCCCACAGGCGGTTTCACCAATTTCCACATTTGATTTTTGTAAAGAGATTTCATCTCCTCACTCATAGCAACTGTCCACTGCGCTGATTCCGTGCTCTTGATGGCCTCTTTGTATGTAACAGGCTTTTCAGCCTCAATACTCTCTGTTACACTAAGAGCATAAGCAACCATATCAGCATATCCATACTTCTGAGGAGGTCAAATTTCTCTTCTTGGTCTGTTCCTGGCAATGTCATATTGTTGTTCCCGAGGTTCTTCATTCTCCTCGGTAGAATGAGAACCATCATCCTCATCTGTAGGAATTATCGGCAAATAATCTGGAGCTCGAACCTCTAGCTCCACCTTCTCCCTGACACCGTGGTCTTTTCATGCATCAATCAACTCCTTCTTCTTCGAAAGCATCAAAGACTCATCAAAGGTCACATCTCTACTAATTAGGAACCTGAATGACTTAGAATCAGGACACCACAACCGGTACCCTTTTACCTCATTTTCATAGCCTAAGAAAATGTACTTCTTTACTCTCGGCGTAAGTTTACCATCATTAACATGAGCATAAGCAGGACAACCAAATATCCTCAAAATTTCGTAATTAGCATGCTTACCAGACCAAACTTCTTCAGGAGTCTTACAATCAATTGTAATCGATGGAGACCTATTTACCAAATATGCAGTTGTGTTAACAACTTCTGCCCAGAATTCCTTTGATAATTCGACATTCGAAAGCATACATCGAGCCCTCTCCAGGAGAGTTCTATTCATCCGTTCTGTAACCCCATTCTGCTGTGGCATTTTTCTAACAGTGCGATGCCTCATTATGCCTTCATTCTTACAGAACTTAGTAAACTCATCCAAGAAGAATTACATGCCATTGTCAGTCCTCAAGCATTTAATTTCTTTGCCGGTTTGTTTTTCAATCATCATCTTAAACTGCTTCCACTGAACAAAGACATCACTCTTATTTTTCAAGATATACACCCAAACCTTTCTTGAGAAGTCATTAATAAAGGTCAAGATATATCTACCACCACCCTTAGAAGGAACCGTGGAAGGACCCCAAAAATCTGAATGGATATAATCCACCATACCTTTGGTGGTATGAACAGGCCGACTAAATTTCACCATCCACTGCTTCCCGAAGACACAATGCTTACAAAAATCCAGCTTCCCGGTTTCCTTGCTTCCCAGCAAACTTTGTTTGCTTAGCACATCCATACCCCTCTCTCTAATATGCCCAAGACGCATATGCCAAAGCTTGGTAGTGTCAGAAGATGAAGCTACTGCTGCTACTCTTGTAACTGTGCTACCCTGCAACAAATAGAGACTATTTTGTTTCAACCCCTTCATCACAACAAGAGCACTCTTCATTATCCTCATAACTCCACCTGCAGCCCGATAGCTACAACCATTGGAGTTAAGCGTACCCAAAGAAATCAAAATTTTCCTCAGCTCTGGAACGTGCCTGACATCAGTCAAAGTTCTCACAATACCATCATGCATCCTAATCTGAATTGAACCTATCCCAACCACCTTACAAGTGACATCGTTTCCCATAAGGACTTTACCACCATCAAATGAGCGATAAGTGGCAAACTAATCCCAATTGGGACACATATGATAGGAGCAACCCGTATCAAGAATCCACCATCCATATGAGGAACTGATAATAACTGAGAGAACATCTGCACCATCAGAATTATCTTCTACTACTCCAGCATCAGCCGTCTTGGAATTATCTTTTTTCTTCCCTTTACGCTCGGAACAATCCTTTCTGTAATGCCCTTCCTTGTGACAATGATAGCACTTCAATTTTCTGGTCTTTGACTGAGACCTCGATCTTCCTTTATTTCTAGACCCAGCATGGTCAGTGCTTCGGCCTCGAGCCATCAAACCATCACAATGTTCTTCTCCCCTATTTTCTGAAACCTTCTTCCTTAATTCCTAAGAATTTATCACAGCCTCAACCTCCTCCATGGAGATACTGTCCTTCCCATAAAATAAGGTAGTAACAAGATGTTCATATGACGGAGGTAAAGAACACATCAACAGTAAAGCTTTATCCTCATCGTCTATCTTGATATCAATATTTTGCAGGTCTAATATTACCTTGTTATATTCATCAAGATGATCATTGATCGATGTACCTTCTTTCATCCGAAGAGTATACAGCCGTTGCTTTAAATACAGGCGATTTGTCAGAGATTTCGTCATGTATAAGCTCTCCAATTTCAACCATAGTCCAGCCGCGGTCGTTTCCTAAGAAACCTTTTGCAACACGTTGTCGGCTAAACACAGCAACAGGTCACTATGGGCTCTCTCCAACATGTCTTCTTTTTCATCATCAGACATCGTATCAGGAAGTCCTTGTTTCCCCTTTAACTCTTTCAACAACCCTTGCTGAATTAAAACAGCACGCATCTTCATCCTCTATAAACTGAAATCGTTCAATCCATCAAACTTCTCCTCCAAATCATACTTCGTCAAAGTATTTGGCGCCATTGCAAGGTGATTTCAATCTACCACTGAACCTCAGTTCTGATACCACTTGTAAAGTAGGGATGGCAATGGGGCGGGGCGGATGTGAATTTTATAAAATCCGAACCCGCCCCGCTAGTCCAGAAACCTCACTCCGCCCCGCCCCGCCACCGGATCATTAATGTACAATACCATATCCGATCCTAAGTGAGTTTAGGAAACCCATCCCCGCCCCGATCCGCCCCGCCCCGATCCGCCCCGCCCTTCCCTAAGCACTCAAAACCCGCACCATAACCTAATATCTGCCATCCTTATGAAAGCAATTGTGATAGATATTAAACCAAGAAATGGCTACATCTTGCTATCAAAACGTGAATCGGGAAGCAAACCTGGATTAGGTGCATGTTTCTTTCCTGCTAAAAGCCTAAATTTCAACATAGAAACAGAAACAAGTACTATGTAGAAATGCAAGTAAACCTTAAAATATAAGGGTATCTGAATGTTGGCTTATCTTGAGCAAGAAAGAATTATAACAATTGATTCCTCCAAATCTTGGTCAATAATTGTATGATCTTTAATTTTACCCGCAATAATTCCTTCACTAGCTTCTCAATTAGACCTTGAGCCACACACTTAAACTTGGTACATGGATCGACAGCATCATTCATTCACTGTTGATTTCAACCATCTCATGCCTCCCATAAAGAAATTAAGATTCCAAACTTGTCATAAAGCCACTCGGGCTACACAATACAAGTAAAACATTCCTTGGGTTGGATCTTTCCACCCATACTTCACAAAACCTTGCTACATCCATACATATCCAAGCCACTCTAGTAACCTTCTCTGGTTATAATTTTGCCACAATGACAACCAACTTTGATATAGAGCCACAAGGGTTTCGCATGCCTTTTGTGCTTCTGAAATGAAGACAAATGACAGAAATGTCAGCCATTTTTAATCAATTAAACCCAACATGCCAAATCAAATTCAATCAGTATGATTTATGCATAACAAATTAACGCACTCCAAATTGACATTAAGCATGTAATAAGAAAAATATAGCTAACCTTAGATTCGGGGATTTGAATAAGTGATGAGGAGAGAAGAAGGTAGTGGCGGCCGGCGTATCGTCGCAACTTTTTGGCCACACGGTGAAGCCATCGGCAGCAGCGGCCGACGTAGTAACATGTAAGTGAGCAGAGAGTTGGTAAAGAGTGGCTGAGTAGAGAGAAGGTTGGAATCTAGGGTTTGGGAGAAAACTTATATATATATATATATATATATATATATATATGTATAGGATGGACGGCTAGGATTAATTGATGTATAGGGTAAGTATAGCGGGTCGTAGGGCGGGTCGGATGGCGGGGCGGGTTGGACATAATACCATATCCGACCCTAACCCGCTGTGGGTTTTTAAAAAATAACATACCCACCGCATGATCCGGTCAAAGTCAAAATAACCCACTCCTACCGGATCGGGGCAGGGCGGGGCGGAGGTCTGGCGAATTCAGATTTTATTGCCATCCCTATTGTAAAGGAATATACTAGATTCCGCACCAAGCAATAAAGAAGAGAATCGAAAAATAATATCAGAAAATAGAGACACAAGATTTTATGTGGTTCGGCTAAAGCCTATTCCACAGTGGTAGCAGCGATTTCACTATATTTTTCACTGGATATTACAGACCTTTGTCTCTCTCAACAAACCCTCTCAAAGAATGGCTCCTCTTTTTTCTAGAAAGACTTTTCTTACTCAAATAAGGACTCTTCTCTCTTGTCTCTTGTTCTTAAAACACAATACAAGACAATATATATATACTTAGAGATAAGTAGTAACTTTCTCTAAATAACCAATATGGGACAAGACTTATTTACTTAGGTCCAAGTCACAATCTTCTTTGAATAACCGATGTGGGACACCTACACATTCTAGGTTTTTATCCAAGACACATTATCACACTTTTTTTGTCCTTTTGCCATGAGCATCTACCCTCCAAATCAAGCATTTTGGCTTTTGATAATATATAGCGATCCTCATTTAGGGTTGTGATTAAATCCTCCTCCCCCCACTAATTTTATTGGTCCACTTTCTTCCTGCAGTTTAATTCACATTATATAGTTGTGAGGATAGAATCTGACTAAGAGATCTAATTGTTACACTTAGCATGAAGTTAACAACTCCTCTGATCACCTAGTATATATATTAATCGTAGAAAGCCTTCAGTAACAGCTAAAGAAGCTTACTTCAATAGAGCAGCCTTAAAAACTCCCAAGGTCTGCTCACATTCACCAGTTAAAAGCAAACATAGACTCTGGACACCATCAAAGCTCCACTAAAACAACAAGCACTTGTTTTGCACAAAGCTTTCACTTGCACTTGAATCGCACGTGTCGTATAATAATGAGTTGCATAATGCATTTGTAAGGGCTGCACCGACATAAAGAATGAGAGATCGTCAAAATGTGGTCTAAGACTAAAGGTTTGTCCCAAGAAGGGCGATGTGAAAGAGCCATCAACGGCCTGGGACAAGTTAAAGGCAGCGAGCAATGAACAAAGGGAAGAGATGCAATGGGTAAGCTGCTGACAATGTTCAAAGTGACTTACACCAATCTATAGGGTTTAGATTGCACGTTTCATGAATTGCTATTGAGGAACCATATATGAAGCTTCGCCACAATTGCATTATCAATTTCTAGATTAGTAGATTGTTTGCAAATCAAAGATGACTTAACTTTAAATGGGCGGGTGCACCTACAGCAATGATACACATTGTTAAGAGAGGGAAGCAAGATAGAAGCTGTCTTTGGCCATAACGAGTTCGGTTAGAATGATCTACCCTTCAAGATTTGGTTGATTAAAAACTTACACATTGAATCTAAGAGAATACTCAGGTCTCATGAGTGGTGCCAAAGTATTCCAGAAGAAATTAGACAAGTGCACGAACAGATCTTAAAAAGCACAACACAAGCAAACAGTGGCTCATGGGGGTTGGATTTGACGTGGGGGCTCTAAAGCTCATGTTAGAACTTGTACGAGAGAATTCACAATGAGTATCATAGAGTTTGGATTTGTTCTTACCTTAAGGTTAGAAAGAGTATTTAAGAGTTATCAAGGTTACCTATTTTCTCACGAGTTAACTCCCGTAAAGGTAGTTTCCTTTGAGAGACTTTTCCTTGTTCACAAAGTTTTGGTGTTTAAATCCGACAAGGATTCAAGAGCACTCTACCTACATCTATAATGCATTATATTGATCATTACGAACCCACCTTAATTTTCTTCTCTACCAAATAACTGACGTGCAATTTTCGTGCAAAAAGAAAATAATACAAACCAGCTTTAGAGGGTATTTTTCTTATAAAACAAATACCTTACAACTAAACTCGCCACCTTTGCCCTTTATCTACCAATAACTCTGTGTGGAATTTGTGTCCAAAATGATAATAAGTCAGATCTTACATGCCCGTTCAAAGCTTTATCTCTTAAAAGCTCCAAAGTAAGCATTTATTATTATGTTAAGAACCGGTAAGTCCCGTGACTCACTTTTCATGGTATTCTAGGTTATATTATGGGCTACTTCTTATTATGATCTTATTCTTTCTTTTGAAGGATAAAGCGTAATGATAACCAAAATGAACTAGCTTACCATGAATGTTTTGCATTTTCTTAATATTCCACTTTTTGACCCACTATTTTTCTTTAAACGGTGTATTAAGAATTGACATTTCTAGGCACAAGCTTTCTCGTAAAATATATTGGAGTAGCTAAAGGCCAAGATGTTTACTCCAGTGGGAAATTTCAGGTCTTTGCCTGTCAAATCCAGCTACCAGCAACTGGAGCTATGTCTTTGACCTCGAAGCTGAGCACTTTTGGGGGGCGTAGACCAATTTTGATTAGTGGATCAACCTTGATGTTTGTTGGGGTCTAATTTACCCAATATATCAGTGGCAATCGTAGGATGCTACTTACAGAGGGTGACCGCTAGTAGGGTCGAGGTAGACCACCTTCACCACCCAAAATTTCTGAATTTTTTTCGCTTTCTTATGTAATGGGTTCCTTGCTTTGACATAATTACAAAAGTGTCACCGCATTGTTATTATGGAATTGAAATTTCTTTTTCTTGATTTTTTGTGTCAGTAGACATCAGAGCTTGTTTTGTCTTTTGCACAATATGCATTTTTTTGAATCTGTAGATTACAAACAAACAAGAATGATTAAGGTTCGTTTGCTTATTTTATTTTTTATTATTTCAATTTACTGTTTGAATTCTACAAATCTCTCTAGATTAGTTATTCTTATGGTGCAGTAGTTTGTACATGCACTAGTAGTATCATATACTATAGAAATATATACATATACCACTATAGATTCTTTCCATTAGTAGATTGTTGTTGACTAAACTTACCAAGTTAAATAAATATTTTGAATAACATAATTAAACGATTAGCACTAAAATTGGGTGACCTATTGTTCATTTAAGATTCGATAGACTTGAACAATTCATGACCATAAAGAATGTGGAGTTCCGCTCAGACACTTGATTGATACATGTTAAAACAATTACTTTTTTAATATTTATGATCCTTTTGTTTGTGAAGTCTTAACAAAAAACTTTTAAACTTATTGTACATGATTTTTCATGTTTTATGTGATTTTAAACCTAGCATAGTCTTTTATGTTAGCAGTCAATCTAGTTTTATGTCTTTTTTATCCTTTTGGAGAGTCACCATTATTGCATTATCAATTGCCAGATTAGCACACTGCTTGCAAACCAAAGATGACTTTACCCTAAACGGACGAGTGTGGCTGGGGTGACACTATTAAGCGAGGGGGCAAGATAAGGCTATGTTTGGCCCTCAACAAGTTTGATTGGATGAGTTACCCTTTATAATGTGGTTGATCAAAGACTTGGATCTTGCAAGGCCCAACATAACCAAACAATGACTCGTGGAAGTTGGATGTGTGGGATCTCCAATGCTTAAGTTAGAACTTGTATGAAAGAATTACAAATAAGTGTAAGAGAATTTGGATATGTTGTTGCCTTAAGGCTATATAGAGAATTTAGGAGTTAAGAAGGTTAGCTATTTTCTTAGGACTCGACTTCGGTAAAGGTAGTTTACCTTGAGGGACACTTTTTCTCATTCACAAAGTTTATATTTTTAAATATGACAAGGATTCGAGACCCATTTTACAAGATCTATAATGCATTAGATAGACAAATGTGTCATCAGGTCAATATTTTGACTTCCTTAATATGATAAGACACTCGGCATTCTCTGATTGAGGGTACTTTTGTCCCTATCAGGTTCATTCTTTTTATTTTTTATTATTTATTTTGTACTTTGGTGCAACTAGCTACAACCCCCAATTCAAGAAACTAATTGTTAGTGAATGAGTTTGTTGTGTTTCTACAAATTGTTCAACAATAATATTAGCAACACTTTATTAATGTCACACAAATTTAGACCAAGAGATTATCCGATGCAACCCACCTTAACTTTTTGCCCCCTTCTCTACCAAGTAATCCACGTGCAGTTCTTGTGCAAAAACGAAAAAAATGCAGATATATAAAAATCTGTTTTAGTGGATAATTTTTCTTCTGAAACAATTACCTTACAACTAAACTCGCCACCTCTTTCTTTTTCCCTTTATCTGCCAATAATTTCCCGTTCAATTCTTGTGCAAAAGGAAAATAAGACAAATTGATATAGACCCATTTGAATGGGTATGCTTTAAAGCCTTGTCTCTTAAAATGCTCCGAAGTAACTTTTCATTGTATGAACAACTGATAAGTCCCAAGACTCACTTTTCACGCTCTTCTAGGTTATATTCTGGTCTACTTCTTATCATGGTCTAATTCATAATTTCAAGGATAAAGCTCGATCATAACCAAGATGAACTAGCATGCTATGAATGTCTTGCATTTTCTTAATATTCCTCTTTCTTGACTAACTATTTTTTTGTTTACAAGAGGTGTACAAGGGATGGACGTTTAGGCATAAGCAGTCTAGTAAAATATATTGGAGCAACTTGAGTCCAAGATGTCTACTCCAGCAGTAAGTTTCAGCCCTTGGATTCTCTATTTCAGCTATTAGCAACTGGAGCTATGTCTTGGAACTTGAAGCTGGACATTTTTTGGGGGCGCAACCCAGTTTTGATTAGTGGACCAGCCATGTTATTTGTTGGGGTTTTATTATTGTTTCCCAATGTATCCATGGGAAACACAGGGATACTACTTACAAAGTTGGACTGCTTGTAGAGCTAAGGTAGATCACGTTACCCCCCAAAATAATCTGAATTTTTTGTTGCTTTCCTATATGATGGGATTGATGGGTACTAACTCTGACATAATTACATAAATGCCACTTGATTGTCATATTGGGATTATGATTTCTTTTTGTTGGGTACTTGTGGCAGCAATCTGAGCCTGTATTATTTCTTTCTTGCATCATCTTATTCTTCCCAATCTTTACATTACAAACAAAAAAATATGATTAAGGTTGGTTTGCTTATTTATTAGTTACCGTTTCAATTTGTTGTTTGAAATTAACTAATCTCTCTCTAGATTAGTTATTTTTATAGTATATTAGTTTATACATGCACTCTTGTCATCGTAACTTTAATAACCATGTTTATGTAAATATGTAAATATACTAGCTAAACTTCTTTCAATTAGTAGACTTTTGTTAACTAAACTTACAATCATATGATTAATATTCAAAGTTGGTGATCTATTTTGCATTTTAATTTTCGATAAACTCGACCATTGATGACTTTCATGACTATAAAAAAGGTCGAGTTTTACTTTGATAATTGATTGATAAATAACAGAACAGTTACTTTTCTAGAATTTATATTTCTTTTATCTTTGTGAAGCCTTGATTAACAATTTCTAAACTTATCTATAGTGCACCGCCTTGAGAAAGATCCCAAAAAAAGAATTTTATGGAGTCGCCATCTTATTTAATTTAAACTAGAAAAATAAGAAAAACCCTAAATTGACTCTAAAGTGTCCAATAAGGATGACCAGTCTATTGAAAACCGGGAGATGGGTTCGGGGACTAGGTTATGTAGCGGGAAGGTGTTAGGCACTCGCCACGCCCCTTGGGTCTCTACTTTGTTTTTATTGATTTTTGGCCTAAAGAACATGTAACATTCAAAATATGACAAAACCAACCCTGGGTTAATTTTTATGTTTTGGCTTGAACTTGATAATAGGGTTCAAATGGCCTACGTACCCGACCTGACTCATCAGAATCTAAATCATCGTAGTTCAATACTAGTCCTACAGGAAGTAGCCTACATGTTGAGCTTAGATGTAGATAAAGAAATGTAAAAGACTCTTTTTATGTTTTCGAATAGAAATGTGACTATGGGAAATGGGAGACGCTCTAAACCATTATTATCTAAGTTAATGTAGAAAACTGTAAATGTACCTCGAGAAGGCGCTGACTTAGAAGACTTCGGAACTCCTTATGATGAATCTGTGATGCATGTGGCATGTATATATAGAAATGAATACGAAGGCTAAATTCCCTTTAGAGATAATCGACCACTTCTATGAAAGAAATGGTATAAAAGCTCTAGGGAGAAAAGCTTGTCCTTGAAATTAGAGGCCAAAGGCCCTTTTTATAGTTGTCTGGGATACCAGAAATGGTAAAGATGACCATATAAATTTTTTATTTGAAGATAAGACTGGATATTTGATAAAAATTGTAGGTTGACAAAAGTCAACTAGCCGGCTGGTTAGTCGAAAATCGGCCGGTTCATCTCTTATCTTAAAAATATTTTTTCTAAATTTTGAGACATTATCTAATCATAATTTGGTAATTATCTTTGATTTGTTAGATGGGATATACCAAATCCGGAAATTACTTTCACATCTCATATAAATTAAGGATTAATCACATGTATCAAGGATAAATTACAAGATATTTTCAAGTCATCTAATCAATCACAATCTCTTTACCTTAACTTGGGTTAAATCTTAACTAACTAGGCTAGTTATCCAATGGACCGGGCCTAATTAATTTGGGCTTAACTTACTAGACTGGATAGACAAATAGACTATTAGATTGGACTGACTAAGCTGAATTAAGTAAATAAGTCATATTACTTATTATCAGGTTTACACCCAACATTAAATAATAAACTTTATTTATTAATAAAGCCCAACATAAACCAATAAAAAGATAAAATAAAACAACAAAAATGCGGTGTCTACATTATTATTTTTTATTTCTCATGTTTTACATGATTTAAACCTACCTAATTCTTTTATATTAGCAATCTATCCGTTTTTATGTCACTTTGGCTTTTCAGGGGGTGTCCATCATTGCATAATTAATTGCTATATTAGTAAATTTTTGGCAAATCAAAGATGACTTTATGTTAAATGGCCAAGTGCTCTTGGAAGTGACGGTGCACACTGTTAGCGAGGTAGGCAAGATAGAGGCTATGTTTGGCCATCAACAACTTCGATTAGAATGATCAAGGTTGAAAGTTCCACGCCTGTAAGGTTGGCGTCGTCTCCCTCTGATCCGTGCTGGGTATCAATAGAAGCTGGTTGTTGGTGGTGACCATTTGGGTTAGCCTCATTCCCTCATACCTATCCATACCTGATCACCTGTAATAATCTAGCCTTTCTATTCTCAGTGCCCTTTATGAGCATTTAGAACCCTTTGAAAGCTATTAGTGATCAACCTCCTCCATCAATTCTCCTGTCTAGTCAATATGCAATCTCCCAACAACAACTCTGAAATAAATGATCTCATTACACTCACCAATCGCCTGAAGTGTTCTTTAGAACCCTTAAGCCTGGAATCTGACCCTGAAATACCAAACCCATATGTACCTCTCATCTTGGTGGGAAGACTCATCAATGATAAACCGTTAAACAAAACTGGGGTAAAGAATACCATCTTTAAAGCCTGGAACCCCTCAGCTGGTCTCAAAATAAGGGAACAAGGTGATCGACTTTTGTTTACCTTCAACAACTCGCAAGATCTGCAAAGAGTGCTAGACAGAAGGCCCTGGTCCATCATGGGAGCTCATCTTGCTTTACAGCCATGGCCACCTGATAAATGTCTACAGGAAGTTTCCTTGATCAAATCAGCCTTTTGGGTCAGAATTCATGGTCTTTCACCGAACAAGATGACAAGGAAAAATGCTGTAACCATTGGAGATAGAATAGGCAGTCTCCTAGAAATTGAAGAATCCAAAGTTGGGAAAATAGGGGGAAAATGATTCATGAGGCTCAAGATCAACGTCAATATTGAAACAACTTTCCCAAAAGGTTTTGTCTTGCAGAGAGAAGGAGGCTCTGACATATGGATTCAATTCCGATATGAAAAGCTACCAGACTTTTGCTTTGGTTGTGGTCACCTGAGACATGTGCAAAAATGGTGTTTCCGGCCAAAAGACCCGTCGGCAACTTGGGAATTAGCAGGAGCACCACGACCGTACATGTAACATCCCAAAAAAAAAAAAAATCTGAAACTGGAATTATGGTGAAAATCCCAACTAATCCTCTATCGGACCTTTAGTGACGATATATTTTATTATTTAACGTCGATGTGTATTTTAACGATGAATTAAATTTTAGCAATGAAATACTTTTTAGTGACAACTAAACTTTTAGTAGCGGTGTACTTATTAGCGACATTTTTTGTCAAACGAGGTATCATAATAACTGGCTGATGAATTTTCTTAACACATAAATTATCATAAATATTTATTGTAGGACAAATTTTCGAGGTAATAAATATGGTTAATAAATTTTAGCGACATAAAGGAGGAGAAGGGTTTTAGCGACAAAAGGATGAGAAGGGTTTGCGTATAAATATATATAGCATTATCTAGGGCAGCCGTCAACACAAATTGTCCTATCTTCTGGTGCGTTTCAGAGCTGCGGCAAGAGAGAGAGCTGCCGAGAGAGAGAGATCTTCACAAAAGGGATTGAGAAGTTTCCCTCCGGCGATCGAGTTGGTATTTCCGGTAGGTTTACTCCTTTTTCTCTCAACCTTTTTCAGTTTATTACGGGATCAAGGGGCTGGGTGTGCAGCCATGTTTGCGTGGGTGAGAGAGAGAGCGCCGTGATTTACAGAGTAACGAAGAAGTCTTAAATTTCAGTAGGGTGATGTTTATATATGTATACATTCGTACCCAAGTAACCATGATATACATAAATGGGTCTCGACTATGTTTCGTGAATAACTGTAAATGGGGTGATCTTAGGTGGGGAAACCGTGAGATCGTGGGTTATTATGGATGTAATAGATAGAGAATAAGGGACAGCCATTGCTGCCGTATCCAACCGAGATGAGGATATTTCAATGGGTTTTGTGTGTATTTGAGATGCATGAGAATCAGGTATTGTGCATATAACTGCTGCCGAGGGTGAGAGTTTTGCGTGAGATTTGGTGGGTTATGTGAGTGTTTGAGTGGAAGGAAGAAGCGACTGTAGTGTATGTTTTGCAGGTGTATAGAGAGGGGGCTGAAGTGTTTGGTGATTGGCCGTGAGGTAATGGTTGCTGTGAGTTTAGTGAGAGTGTCTGTTGGTTTTGTATGTTCTGGGATTTATGTAGATTGGTGAGCCTGAAAGAAGTGTGTGGTGCGTGCGTGAGTGTTACTGTGTGTGAAGTGGACATGGGTAAGTGATTATATACATGCTGTTTGTGTGTGTGAGATGGGACATGGAATGGGTTTTAAGTTTAGAGAGAGAGAGAGATGGGAACCATAGAGTGCAGCCGTGTAGTGGAGTGTGATGAACTGCATATATGGGTATATATGTGTGGGTATCCGTGAGTGCAGTGTGGTTGGAACAAAGAAGAGAAGCTACTGCCGAGGCAGTAGCTTTGTGAGTTTTATGTAAGTGTAATGCTTGTGGTGTAGTGTGTAAGTGTGTGAATATTAGAGTTTCAGGAGAGGGAAGAGAGGCTGGGTTTCAGCCATGAGAAAAGGTAATGCATGGGGCTTGAGAAATGAAATGGAAACAGTGTTGAGGGGCTGAAACCAGCCGTGAAGTGTGTCATGTGTGTGTAAATGGTGTGTGTATGAGTGAGTAACAGGTGGGTGTGAAGATGTGTTCAGTGTGTGAGTATGTATATATATATGGGCTATGTGGGTGAAGTGAGTTGAACAAAAAGAAAACAGTGGGAGTGGAGAAGTGCTGCGAGGGTACAAGTGCTGTGCTGTGCTGTGCTGTGCTGTGCTGTGCTGTGATGTGTGTGTGTGTAGTTTAACGTTAGGCTTAGCACGAACTTTGTATAGCGTATAGTGAATATTAGAATGTGAAAATTTATATTATAGTACCTGAGACTATGCTAGAATTACTGGTAAAAGTTCATAATTGTCTGAGATCATATGTATTTTTAATATTTTCTGTAAGCTTAGAATAGTAAAATTCTTTTGAAGCCCTTAAACCCTAAAAATGTTCTAGGAAAAATTACAGTAATACTTTTATAGTATAATAAAGACTCAGCGTAAATTTGATGATTTTTAGAGTTCATTTGCTATCATTTCTCTATCCCATTGAATTTAACAAAATGAAAACTTTTAAAATATTTTTTATGCCTTTTTATTTCTGATTTCAATCTCAATAATATTTATAAGTATTTTAAAGCTGTTACAAAAATTATGAGCCTTTATTTCCAACTAGAAGAAATTATGGCAATTTATTGGTTTTAGTGTATTTAAGAACATTATTTTAAATTCGAAAATAATCAAAAATTATATTTTTAACTCATATGCTACATTAAACTATAAGTAATGTTTAATGAACGATTAGAACATTTTGGAATATTTCTGAGTTTCGGGGAGAGTGACAAATTTCGGGATAGGTTGGCCATGTGGGAAACCGCTCCGAGTTTCATCATGTCCGGGTAGAGAAATGAGTACGCTATAGATAATTATATTTAGATTTTAATGTAGTGGTATGAATAAGTGTTCTGATAAATGACTCTGCCAACCTAGGTTAATCTCGAGAAATTTGGTTGAGAGCGTCTTTAGCTTCAGCGCTTGGATTGAGGTAAGGGATTTCTTTCGAAACCCTATTTCATCTATTGATATCATAATATTCTTTCCAGATTGTTAATGACGTTTTCATTGGACTCACTTATATTTGTGATGACATCGCATCGATTGACATTAATACCCCGCTTTGAGCCTTATATGTTTATTGAAATTCTTTTCGATGCTGTGTATTTATTTCTCATTATGCATCGAATTTATCATTGTTTTATCGATTATTGCACTCTAAATATTGACATGAGTTAGTGTATTGAGGAGTTATAAGGATGGTCTGTATCGGGGGTGATATAAGGATGGTCTGTTATTGTCAGGAGATGCTAGTACCCTAAGGGTCTAGCTAGTGTTCATATGCATATGCAACCTTATTGTTAGTGAGCACTGCCTGTGTGGCTTTGCTAAGTGTTACCCTGCACTGCCTTTGTGGCTTTGCATTATACTCATGTTCAATATTTTCCGCATTGCTTCAGTGTGATTGAAAGTGTATCTATTGAATATTGAATTTTGAATTGAGAATACTTTTCTCCATTTTGTCACTGATATAAAATTTTCCCAAAAATAATCGTTTGTACTCTTCATTGAATTTTGAGCGACCTTACTGAGCTCTCGAAAGCTCACTCCCTTTTCTGTTTCTTTCCGCAGGAAATAACCGTCAGTGAGATTTCGGGACGGACGAGCTTAAATCTTAGAGTAGATTATTTATTTTTATTTTTTTTACAATATTGTTATTTGAGCCTTGTTAGAGAACCGTTATGTAATTTGATAAATTAAGTACTTTATCATTGTTTTGAGACGGTTTGTTAAGTTAGCTGATGGACTATAGTGCTCTGATATGAATGTTGGGTTATCATTAGTAGTACTGAATCATTTGGACAATTAAGGATTGGATGGATTGATCGGTTAATGCTCCGGGGATGTCGGGGCGTTACAGTACAACCCGTCGATTCGCACAGATTATGAAGGGTATTGGAACCATACAACCAATTTCTACTCCCAGAGCTGGAACCCAAGTGCTATCGAAAATCCTCTACACAGCTCCGGCGAAGCCCAGCCGGCGACGAAGCGGCAGCTGGAAAGTAGTACTTACCCCGACCCTAACTCGCATTCCGAGGTAATGGAAGCAACAGCCTGTACCTGCAAAGTCGATTATCCTCTGACATCAGACCTTCCTTCTCCTAACCCCATCCCATCAGCCACCCTACCTCCTGTGATGTCTGAACCCAACCACCCATATCCACCCTTACAACCTAAATCCCAAGACACCACTGACCTCCTCCTAGAAATCCCATACGTGCTGGATACTATGCATCAACTTGGCCCCCTAGTCAAGCTCACAAAAGTACAACCCAACTTTTGTGAGGAAAAGCCCAACCCCTGCAAAGCCTAAAACCAAAGCCCAAATTCCTGCCAAATACTCCTCAAAAGGAAATTAACCCCCAGCCCAAACTTGCCCCAAAAGAAATTGAGGCCCAACCTTGCCTTGTCCATCCAAAGACCAAACCAAAGCCTGCAGATCCTCCAGTTCAACCAAAACCCACCATCCGCCTCAAAACCCTGTCAATCCAAAATTCCTAGAAAACATCTCACTCTTAAATAGAAAGCTAGACTTCAGCCCCTTAGCATCAGTCAAACCGCCCCATCGTCCATTGTTTCTTCTCATGAACCTAGTCAGGTGGAAGGAGGTGTCAACCTCCAACCACCACCACCATGTTAATCACCTCATTCAACTGTCAGGGGCTCGGATTGTCGAAAAAAATCCGGGCCCTCCGCCTGCTTGTCCGTACATCTCAACCGGACATTCTCTTTCTCTCTGAAACCAAGCTCTCTTCTTCTTCCTTAATCCCACTCATTTCTTCTCTCGGTTTTCATAACCACCGCTGTGTTGAACCTCTTCATACAGCAGGTGGCCTTTGCCTAGCTTGGAAGCTAGGTGTTGATCTTGAAATAGTCTCTGCTTCAACTAATCTCATCAGTGGAATAATCTTCTCCGACCCATCAGACACCCCATGGATGCTTACAGCTATCTATGGCCCCCCTACCGTCATCTGAAAGTGGCATTTTGGAATAATCTCTCAATGGTGATCGAATCGTTTGCAGGACCCTGGCTAGGAATTGGTGATTTTAATGAAATTTTGGCTTTGAATGACAAAAAGGGTGGTAGACCCTTTGCTTCTCCATCCTCTGGAGGCTTAATTTCGGTGGTGCAAGAAAAAGGTCTCATTGACCTTGGTTTCTCGGGCAACCCATTTACTTGGGCGAATAAGAGACCGTTACAGGCTAACATTCGCGAGAGACTGGATAGAGGGCTTGGCATTACTCAATGGCGCACTCTTTTCCCAAATGCAACCATCAAGCATTTTCCAGCTATCAAATCCGACCACAACCCGATATTACTCAACACAGCTGGTAGCAATCAATCGGGACCAAAGCCCTTTAAATTCCTTTCTTGTTGGACCAGAGATAGCACATGTGGAATTGTGATCAAGCATGCATGGAATCGACCAACTCAAGGTTCACCACCTCTTATTCTGTGTCAAAAAATTTAGAACACAAGGAAGGCCCTCAACTCATGGAACAGGTCTCACTTCGGGCATATACAAGCCAAAATTAAAGTACTCTCTGAAGACATCGGAAAAATCCAGGAAGCTGAGCCAACCATATCAAATTTGGTCCGAGAGGAAAACTTGCAATTAGCTCTTGATAAGGAACTCCAAAGAGAAGAAGCAATTTGGTGGGATAGATCGCGACACCAAAAGATTACTGAGGGAGACCTCAACACGCGATTCTTCCACCTTACTACCATCATCCGGAGAAGACGTAATGCCTTGGACTACATCAAATACGAAGGCAAATGGCTTACAGAAAAGCAAGAAATAGGGAAAAGCTTTACTACATACTTCACTCAGTTGTTCAAATCATCAAAACCGGCTATCCCCCTTGACCTGGAAGGCTTAATCCTACCGTCGGTATCAGAGGAGGATAATCTAATGCTATGTGCAATACCCTCTGAGCAAGAGATAAGCAAAGCTGTTAGTCACATGGTTTCCAACAAGGCGCCAGGGCCGGATGGTATGACGGCGTTATTCTACAAAACTTATTGGAAGACAGTCAAGAGGGAGGTAGTGAATAGCGTCACAGCTTTCTTTACCACTGGACATATGCTGAAGGAACAAAACCACACAAATGATTCTCTAATTCCCAAAACGGATAGCCCCGTTTCAGTCACTCAGTATCGTCCCATCAGCCTATGCAACATCTCTTACAAGATCAATGCAAAAATCATGGCATCTAGACTTCAATTGATACTTCACTCTCTTATTTCCCCGCTTCAAGCTGCCTTTGTTCCCAACCGCCTTATCAATGATAACAGCCTTTTGGTTCAGGAGCTTTGGCACACGATGAGAGGAAAGAAAGGGAAGAATGGCCTAATGGCAATCAAAATCGATATGGAAAAGGCTTATGATAAGCTGGAATGGTCTTTCATCTTGCTTGTGATAAAGAATTTTGGTTTTAATGACAGATGGATAAGTTGGGTCGAGCAATGCATAAGCACTACCTCTTTCTCTACTCTTATTAATGGTGCACCTTCCGACATTTTCGAGCCCACGCGGGGAATTCGTCAAGGAGACCCACTATCTCCTTTTCTCTTCATCCTGGGAGCTGAAGTCCTCACTCGTCTCATTCTTAAAGAAGAAAATCAGAGGAGTATCCATGGCATAAAAGCAAGCAGAGGCAGCCCAGCAGTGTCACACCTTCTCTTTGCTGATGATTTACTTATATTTTGCAGGGCCAATAAATCGGAAGCTGAAACTTTGCTCAAATGCCTGCAAAAATACAAAGATTGGTCAGGCCAAACCATAAATAGAAACAAGTCTCGCATCTTCTTCAGTAGGAACATCTCTCCGAACTCAAGCAGGGAAATATGCAGCATGCTACAAATTCGAAAAGCTCCGCAAAACGACAAGTACTTAGGACTGCCGATGTTTTCTCATCAAAACAAGAAGCAACTATTCGCAACACTAGTGGAAAGAATCAAACAGAGACTTTGCGGATGGAAGGCTAAATGTCTCTCCCAAGCGGGTCGAGGAACTTTGATCAAGGCCGTGGCAATGGCGATACCCACGTACACTATGTCTACCTTTGTACTCCCTACCAACATCTGTGAGAATATAGATGGTGCGCTACGAAAATTCTGGTGGGGACATAAAGATTCCCAGCCTCACGGATATTGCCCAAAAGCGTGGATATCACTATGCTCACCGAAATCTCAAGGAGGAATGGGCTTCAAATTGATGAAGGATTTCAATAGAGCTTTGTTTGCCAAACTGGGCTGGACAATGTCTACGACATCAAGAAAACTATGGGTGCAAATAATGAAGGCGAAATACTTGAAAGGCAACTCTTTCATGGCGCACAGTCCACCCAAAACGGCATCCTGGCTATGGAAAGGAATATGCGCAAGCATACCCTTGATGAAAAAAGGAGCATGTTTCGTAGTGGGAGATGGAGAGAAAATTGACTTCAGAACCGATCCATGGATACCCACAATTCAGGAATTCAAACCTCATTGTTTGACAGCGGTCTCCTCAGGTGACAACAAGGTGTCATCTCTTTTAGATCCTTTCTCTTACTCTTGGAATTTAACGAAATTGCAGATTCTATTCTCTGAAAATATCATTCGTGAAATTCTCAACATAAGAATTTCCCCCTCAAAACCCCAGGATTTCTTAGCCTGGACTCCTTCGAAAAATGGTAAGTTCTCAACCAAGTCAGCCTATATATATGCAAATTCCAATAGATTCCTTTTTAGTAGTGGTGAATCTCAATCCTTTTGGAAATCCTTGTAGCGAGCAAAACTGAGTGAACGGCATAAGATCTTTCTGTGGAAGATCGCTTGGAACATTTTGCTTGTTAAAACCAAAATACAAGCCTTCATCCCAAGCATTAATAGCTGTTGTCCCTTATGCAAGTCGAATGAAGAATCATTGGCGCATTTGTTCCTACAGTGCCCGCTTATGCGCTTAATTTGGATGACTTCCCCTGATGGTTTCAGGCCCCCTCTTTTGCCCTCTCAATCTTTGCATAATACAAACCCTCCTTCATGGCTAGAATCCATTATATGTCCCTCCTTGCCCTCTAATTCTGAAGATGATGCCAAGTACAGGTATACCTTATTCGCGGTGATTGCTATGGAACAGATGTGGATGTGCAGAAACTAGCAAGTCTTCATGGGATGCGAACCAAATACCTCTGTTTTGGCAAAAAAGGTTATTTCAGCTTTCAACAGACATGTCATTGCTCTCCTTGTCCCTAAACCAATCCTTCAGTCATCAAGCTTATGGAAACCCCCCCCCCCCCCAGGTTATTGGTACAAAGTCAACTTTGATGCGGCAATTCGGATAAATCATTCAACCCAAGCGGCAATTCTATGGGACCATAATGGTATTGCTGTGGAGGCACAAACAAAGGCTGATGTACAAAGAGAACCGGTGATTGCTGAAGCACTGGCTGGCCTGCTTGCCATCGATATGGCATCTCGGATGAAGTGTACACACGTTATTTTTTAAGGTGACGCACAATTGGTAGTTGAATGGATGCGAGATCATGATTCAACAGCAAACTGGAACTGTTATGCCATTGTGGAGGAAGCAAGGAAAAAGCTGGATTCCTTTATATGTTGGGATTTTTGTAAAGTTACTAGAAACGCAAATAGTGCGGCTCATAACTTAGCTGCTTGGGCTGATTCGCATCAGTTTTTTGGCCAGGTTCCTATATCATCCATCCCTTCTCCTTTTGTAAATGGATGACAAAGGAACTGGTTTTGTTTGTACCTTTTGCTCTGTTCTATTTTATCTCTTTGAGTTGATCAAAAAAAAAAAAAGAATGAGCTACCCTTAGTGATTTGTTTGATTAAAGACTTATGCCTTGCGATTTAGAGAGTACTCAGGTCTCATGAATGATCGAACTATTCCAGAAGATATTAGGCATGCACACTAACAGGTCTTGCAAAGCACACCATAAGCAAACAGTGACTCGTGGACGTTGGATTAGGCGTGGGATCTCCAATGCTTAAGTTATAAATTGTATTAGAGAATTCCAAATAAGTATGAGACAGTATGGACATGTTGTTGCCTTAAGTGTATATAGAGTATTTAGGAGTTAAGAAGGTTAGCTAACTTCTTAGAAATCAGCAATCAATCTTAGCAACGCATTTTTAATGTCATGCAAATTACAATCCCGAAATTCTTCACTGCAACCCACCTTAATTTTTTGCCCCTTTCTCTACCAAGTAATAGACGTGCAACTCTCTTGCAAAAAGAAAATAATACAGATTGATACAAACCTATTTTAGTAGGTATTTGTTTTTTGTTTAAAAGAAATATCTTCAACTAACTCACCACCTCTTTTCTTTGTTCATTTATCTGTCAAGAACTTCGCGTGTAATTTGCTTGCAAAGGAAAATAAGATAGGTTGATACAGACCCGTTCTAATGGATGTACTTTAAAGCCTTTTTTCTTGAAATGCTCCGAAGTAACTATATATTATGTTAAGAAATGATGAGTCCCATGACTCACATTTCATGCTCTTCTAGGTTATTTTGTAGCAACTTCTTATCATGACCTTATTCACTATTTTGTAGATAAAGCTCGATGACAACCAAGATGAACTATGCATTTCCTTGAAATTCCTCTCCTTGACCCACTGGTTATTTTTCTTTATAAGAGTTGTATAGGAGATGAACAGATGAACATTTATGGGTATAAGTTGTCTTGTAAAATATATTGGAGCAGCTTTAGGCCAAGATGAATACTACAATGGAAAGTTTTAGCTCTTTGCTTCTCTAATCCAATTACCAACAACTAAAGCTCTATCTTCGACCTTGAAACTCTTTTTGGGGGCACAGACCATCTTTGATTAGTCGACCGGCCTTGCTATTTGTTGGGGTCTAAAGTTTGTTGTTATTCCCCAATATATATGTGGGAATCATAGGGATGCTACTCATAGAGGTGGACCGCTAGTAGGGCGAGGTAGACCATGGTGACGTCCCAAAGTTTCTAAAATTTTTGTTGCTTTCTTATGTAATGGGTACCCAACTTTGCATTTTACAAAAAGGCCACTATATTGTTATTTTGAAATTTGGGTTTTCTTTTTGTTGGTTTTTTGTGTCACTAGCAATAAGAGTCAGTTTTGTCTTTCCCATACACCATCTCCATTCTTTCAAATCTCTAGATTACAAACAAGCAGCAATTGATTAGTATTGGCTTTCTTATTTTTTTGTTATTATTTAGATTCTATAAATCACTCTCTAGAACATTGACTTTTGTAAGATTTATGTTCTTTTATTGTGAAGTCTTCATGGCCAACTTCTAAAGTAATGTTTCTAGTTTTTCATGTTTTATATAATTTAAATCTAGTGGATTCTTTTATATTCGCAGTTAATCTATTTTTATATGTGTTTATATTATTTTTGAATCTTATTCTCTTCATGCATCTCATATTCAAAAAAAATTACTAGTACTAAGGTTTCTTAAAATGTTTAAGGTGATTAAAGTTTGTTGGTTGTTGTTCCTAATCCTATATAAAAAAAATATTGGATGTTGCTGCTAAAAATATGCTCCAGAAACCTAGCTTGAAAGGATGACTTGTAAGACTGAAAAAGAGTGACCCCTGGGTGGGGTTCACGGCGGAGATCTCTCTGTTACTTAAGTCAGAGCGCAGCCATAGGATATGAACTCTTTATAAGCATGAAATACAAAGTGTTTTCGTCTGTGATTCTGTCTACAAATATGGGCATGTCCATTTATATAGGCATGGGTGTAGAACTCTAATAGAATTAGGAGTCATAGTTGGGCTTTAGGCCCTATCCGTAAGCATTATTTTAGGGTCCTTTAAGAACCATTTTTTGTCCAATAAATCGTGATTGATCCAGTTTAACTGTTATGCTGCATGTCCCCCAATTATTGAAAGTTACGTATCAGTTATATCATAAGCCCCCCAGTTCTTAGCCAAAATGTTTGGCCAAAGAAGGGTATATTTGGTGTTTTGAGACACATGTCAAATCTTCGAAGGATTCTTCATCTGGTCATAGGGTTAAAAGGCACTTTCTCCATCTTGTTGTGTTCAGACTTAAGTTCTCAGAAGCTTAAGCCATAATATCTTGCCTAGCAAGCTGTTTGGACTTTTTAGCTCTTGAGAGCTAGGTCTTAAAATTTTGTCTAAGCAAGCCATTCAGTTCTATCTTTGGAAAGATGAATCATGAAATCTTGAGATCCTTAAAGGTTGTGCCCCATTATAGCCTATCTGGGGAAAGATTACAAAGTTATGCATGCAAGTTGTTGTATGTTCTTCTACATGTTATCCTACGCGAACTCTCGTCATCAACTGAGAACTGGTAAAATTGGCCTCGTCCTCTTGCTTGGCAGTTTTGAATTGACATATGGTGGGTTGATGAAGTCCCATAAAATGATTTGCCATTTCACAAGGCAGAGCTCAAGCATATAGATCTTGAGCTCTATAACCCTTGAGGGTTTGATGGAACATAGAGTTCTCTTAAGTTTCCTTCAGGGCTGATGGATCAGAAAGCTCATTTAAATGCCCTTTGGGCCTGCGATCGAAGTAATAAGTACTTGTTGCCATGACGCTAAGTGAGAAAGCGCTAGGCTTTGAGCCTGTAATATTATTGTTGTCGTGATACATATAGCCCCATTGCCTGATAAAGCATGAAGTTAAGATGGCTTTTTCAGCCTATATGTAAGGCATGGTCACAAGAAGACATGTATGAGCGGTATAAATATAATGAACCACAATCTGTCTGTTCAACTAGACGAGCATATAGAACTAGAGGATGAGCAGTCCATCTGAGCAAAATGTTACTATATGATAAAGATGTTGTCGCATTTTATCGGTATACTATGCAAAAACTAGATTCGATTTGCTGGTTGCATGAGCAAGAGCTTGCAGTTCTACCAAACATATTGGCATTGCTATAAGCCATAGTTGGCGAAGTACTTTGATTCACTGAATGGGTTGGCAGTGTGTATGCCCCTATTGCTGTGAATTAGCTCATCAATGTGCAATGATGCGAATATCTCACTACTAATAGAGGTCACTAGATGACCGAAAATATCACGAGACAATACATGATGCCAAGTTGGTAGGTTTCTGTAGCTGAAACCCTAAGCGTGACTTGAAGAAGATGCAAGGCACTTTGAATTTGTTCATCGCTATGAAACGGTCTACATGTCATTGTTATTGAGCATGGACGCAGCTTAAGTTTTCGCCCGTTTCAATTCTCATGAGCAAATAGCAACCCATGGCCCTTGGAGGAAGACCTGAGGTGGTTAGTGGCCGATGGTATGGCGACGAGAGTATTGTCTATCGCAGCGATGATAGCACCAATTGGTGAGGGTGGTGTCTCTAACGGCACTACTTATTGCAATGTTAGGATATTAACTAGTGCGGTGGTCGCTTAGTGCCGTTGTTGCTGTGGATCGTAGTAGATGGCGCAGCTACTAAGGAGGTCGTGGCGTTTATGCATGATAGGTTCTGGTGGTTGTCGCGATGGTGCAAATCCAAACAGTAGTGGTGATGGACAGATTTGAAGTGAGCATGGGATGTTGTGACGATTATACGCGTCGGTGGTTTGCCAGGGGACTTGAGGTGGTGGTAATGGTGATGGCGTCACCAGACGCTGGTGGTTGCGGCAGTGCACATCTTGATTGGTGCTGGCAGCGATGGTGTTGCATCTTCTTCTTTCTCCCTTTGTACTCGTTTATTGTAGTTGCTATAGCAGATTCACGACGTTCGCTTATAGCCGGTGACGATGGTTGTGCGATAAATAGTGGCCACAGATGGTGGCAGATGGTAACGGTGCTTTAGTGACTGATTTATGTGCTCTTCTGCAAGGTGTCAGGGTGCAATGTCAGTGAAGTAGCATCGTCGCTGTTGATTGTGGTTGAGTAGATTCCTCGGACAGCGACGACCAGGTGGTCTGTATAGGATGGCTCTACGTGGCGGCCCTACTACTGCTTCTTCTTCCCTTTCCCTAATTTTTTTTATTGTTTGTTGTTGTTCCTGCTTCGCCAGCTTTGCAGCAACTGCGGTAATTCCAATGATTGGATTGGAGATTTGTGGCACCTATGGGTTGTTTGGCTGATGTGTGCAAGGCCATTCCACCATATGGTTGCATGTGACATCGCGTGGATTATGGCCATAGAGGCGATTTGCAACGGTTTCAAATTATTTCTTCTTGTTCTGCTGCATTGATGACAGTGGTGATGTCGGTGGTTTCTACATGTTGCCACCGTATGACTATTGAGTTCTTATTTTTCTTCTTCTTTCCATGATACGTTTGCGTTGTGTTTAGGTCAATCGGGTAGGCTAATGGGTCCGAAGAGTGGCGCCAATATGTTCCTGCTAAAAATACACTCTGAAACCCTAAACTGAAATGATGGCCTACAAGACAAAAAATGAGTGACCATCGATTGGGGTTCTTGGCAGAGAACTCACCAATGTTTATGTTCGAGCATAATTACATGATATGAACTCTGAAAAAGCATGAAAGACATAATGTTTGTGTGTGTGTGATTCCGTCTACAGCCCTAGTGGAGGCCAATGGGCGTAGAGTCCTATAGAATTAAGAGTCATGGTTGGGCTTTGGGCTTTTTCCTTGAGGATCATGTTAAAGTCCTTTAATAACCCTCTTTTATCCAATAAATCATAATTGACTCAATTTGATAAAAAATGTCGGGTGGCTCCAAATAATTGGAATTATATTTGAGTTATATCAGATGTAATTTGACATTAATCCCACCCCAAAAATTTTAAATACACATTAACGGTTTAATAGTCCAAACTAAATAAACAACAATCGTCTCTTTCATCCGTCCTTTGTCACCACCATCTGTTTCTTCCAGTGTGTGGTGGCGTAGGAGCATAGGATTTGCTTTTTATTTCTTCCAATTTTATGTTGATTTTGGTTGAGTATCCTTGTGAACGACGTCTTGCGATGAAGGGTTGTTATGATGAAGGACGCCGAATCTGGTCTTGTAACGCCGAATCAATTACATGAGTTGCGGGTGGTTGCTCAACGGGCTCAGGAATGTGGTATGTGCAAGTGGGCTGGGACGGTCAATCTTGGGTTGGTGGCATGAGTTGCTGTCAGAAGTTACTGAAGTTTAGCATGGTGGTGCCATAAGTAGGAGAAGGTTGGTGAGTCTATTGGGAAGGGTTGTTTTCCCATTAGGGTTGTCTTCCCCCTCATCCTATCTTCCTTACAAAAAGCACGGGCGATATGTATGGAATGTACCTCACAAGCATGAGCAGGTATACTACACAAAAGACAGGCAAGAGCACTCTGAGCCTCAAGACTTTGCATCTGTAAAAGCAAAGCTGAGTGAGGGACTAAAAAAATCAAATGCTGATAACAGTATGGCGATAACTAGGCAAAAGCTAGCATGAGAGAATCAATATATGTAGTCTGAACATTGGCAGAGAAAGTGACATCTGAATAAGCTCCAGTGGGGACCCAAGTTGAGCTAAACAAAACCATGCCAACCCCAAATCGCGAGGTAGGACTGATCAGTGTATCTGAGTTATCATTAAGGAGGGATGTCGGTACAACTGAGACGGAACAGAATAACAGAGCTGGCGGGAAAGGGCAACGGTAGCAAGGTGAAAGCAGCAAAGGGGTTCGCGGGTAATAAAAATGATCAAATTGCACGGGAAGGCTCTGCTACGTAATGACTTAGAAGCTATTCTAAGTGCACAATGATGGAAACAGGGAGTGGCCCTGATATCGGACATCAGTTTCAGACTTTGAGTTACAATGCTTGCCGGGGTAGATTTATGGCCCCTGAAAATTGCCGCATTGCGACTGCACCAAATGGACCAAAGATAAACAATAGTACCCACAAAATGGTCAAGAGTAGAAGGACTCCAAAAAATTGCGCAAGAAAAGCACTCCATGAGCCACTCTTGGGCCGAAAATGCCGTAGGGACACCTACTAAGCCAAAGTGTCGGGCCCAAATACTTTGAATGGAACTGTACTTAAGAAAAAGGTGGTTCTGCGATTCAAGACAAGATAAACAAAGCAGACACAAGCCCGAGACTGGACAGTGTCGCATCAAAAGGTGTGCAGACACCGGCAGACATTGATGTAGAAATTGCCAAATGAAAAGACGAAGTTTGTCTGGGATAGGTAATTTCAAAAGGCTGCGCCAGACTCTGGAAAAGAAGGGGGTAGTGAAGGTCGGGAGCGGCCTACCAAGCTCTGCAAGATGTTTATAAGCTTTGGTGGGGGAGAAACATCCGCCCGTAATCAACGGCTAAAAACTAGCATCAGACATACATGTTGGCAAAATCACGAGCTGTAGGATGAGGGGGACAAGAGTAGGAAGGAATGTCTCTAATAGGCGGGGCAAGTTCCAGCGAGTAGAGTTAGGAAGGAACAAGTCAGAGACTCGCTAGTGCTCATTCTCTTCAGTACGAAATAACTGGAGTTGAGTTGGCAAGTGCTACGGTAGCCACCAGTCCATCCAGATAGAAATTGAGTGACCGCTTCTAATTTGCCACTGTACCCCTTATTTGAGAGCGCGTTGTCCAACCAGGAGACTTCTCCAGATCCATGATGCACAAGAGGGGCTCCTAACACTGAGGAAACTTTTTCGAAGGAAATATTTACCCTTAAGGACCTGAGCGAGAAGGTTGTTAGGGTGTTCTAAGATCTCCCAGGCTTGTTTGAGAAGGAGGGTTTGATTGAAGATATTAAAGTCCCAAAAGGCCAAGCCGCCGAGATTTTTTGGCAGACATAAAGTAGGCCATGCAATCCAATGAATAGATTTCTTGTTAGCATCCGCTGACCACCAGAAACGAGCAAAAATTTGATCGAGCTGTTTGCACACTGCCACAGGGAGTTTGTACACAGACATATAATGAACTAGAAGAGAGGAAAGAACATAATGAATAAGAGTAGCACGCCCAGCTTTATTGAGCAGTAGACCTAACTAATGGGAACACCGATCACCAATCTTGAACACGTTACACTAGACCCTGAAAATTTTCCTTCCTTTTATTCACAATATCTAGATTGATGCCCAGGTACGTCCCGAATTCCTACTTTTCCTGAAAATTGAACGCTTGCTAATTTGTTGCTGAATCAAGGGGGAAGCATTAGGGCTGATCATGAGACCGAACTTGTCCCAATTAATCTGCTGACCAGATATCAAACATTAGTCTCCTAAGACCTGCTTAACCGCAGCTATATTCTGAGCAAAATCTGCTTTAACCCAAAGAAATAATAAAATATCATCTGCATACATGAGATGCATCACTGCCGGGGAACTCCTTCCGGCTTTAATACCATGGATTTTCCCTTCCGCCGCCTCTTTAACTAGGCCCATAGACAAAAATTTGGAGCACAGGATGAAAAGGAAAGGTGATAGCAGGTCTCCCTATCGTATCCCACAGCTAGGCTTAAAAGGCGGGGTAGGCGCACCATTGATGAGAATGGAATAAGAAACTGAACTAACACATTGAATGGTCAGATTGACCCAAAACTGAGGGAAGCCAAAGCATAAGTGCACCTCTTGTAAGAAAATCCCAACTAACCTTATCGAATGCTTTGCTCAAATCCAGTTTGAGGGCCAGCAGGAACACGTTGCCTTTCCGTCTCTATCGCACACACTCAGAAATTTCTTGAGCTAGCAAGATGTTATCTGTGAGGCTGCGTCCCAACACAAACGCATTCTAATAGTCTGCAATGATATTCGACATAATGGACGCCATCCTAAAGACTAAAACTTTAGCAATGATTTTGTATATGAAGTTGCACAAGCTAATGGCCCTAAAATCTCCTGATGAGACCGGCAAACTCCGGGTATGAGCAAGATGAAGGTCCGGTTAGCTTCCGTTAGCATGTGCCCCGAAGATAGAAAAGATAAGACATCATGAGTGACCAGGGACCAACAAGGGGCCAACACCGCTGAAAAACCAGAGCCGGGATACCATCCGGTCCCGGAGCTTTCAAAACACCTAATTGAAAGACCACTTTCTTAATTTCCTCATGGGTAAAGGGTTCGGAAATGAGAGATGAGTGCGAGGTTGAGAAGGTCTGAAATACGAAGCCATGCAAGAAGGCTTGAATGTGAGGCACTGACGGCGGAGTAAAATCTGCAGAAGTGAACCCGAGAAATGGAAAAGCTACAAGAGTGCAAATAATTGCTTCATCGGATGTAGCGTCACCATTAGCGTTTTTAAGAAATGATTTGGTTTGAGTGCCGACGAATGACCGTAGAGGTGTGGAAGAGTTTGGTATTGTGGTCACCTTGATCAAGCCAAGTAATCTTGGCACATTGGGCCCAGAAAGTCTCTTCGCATTTAAGCAAGAAATCTAACCGATCTTGGAGAAAGTACTCCTGAGAGCTCCCGCCGTGAGTAAGTTGAGGCTCTTGTTGGAAAAATAACAGCCGTTGTCGGGTCTCCGTGATCTGAGCAGGGAGATCATTAAAGGAATCTTTACTCCACTAAAGCAACGAGCGTAATAACCACTTAAATTTACACATCAGTTGATAAAGAGGGGACCCGGAAGTAGGTCGCTCCTAGGCATCTCGAATAACAGTAAAAGCCTGAGGAGAAGAAAACCACATGGCTTCAAAACGGTGCGGCAACTTGAACTTACAACGGAGAGGGTTTTTGTCGCATAGGATTGGTGCGTGGTCCGTTAATTGAATTTCCAGATTACTGGCGATTGCATCAGGGAAAAGAACAATCCAAGATGAAGAGGCCATGGCACGATCTAATATTTCATAAAGGAAACCATTCTCCGGTGAACCACGAACCCAAGTAAAATCGGACCTTCCCAACAAACATCGGATAGGCCAAAACGTTCCAAAAAATTCTGGAGTGATTGAGCACCAGGGATAGAGAACGAGTTTCGCCCCAATACTATGAAGGCGAGAGAACTTGATTGAAATCACCGCAAAGACAGAAGGGGCCCTGATGAGGGGCAAAAATAGAAGTGACGTAATCCCAAACACCGGGACGAGATTGCACACAAAGGTGCCCATAGAGGAACCCATACTAGACTAGAAGGTCATCCAGACCTTTCCAAGCAACTAAAATAAAATTGGAGTGGATGCTCAATACGGTAAAAGGGCAGGAAGTAAGCCAGCCCAACCAAAGACCACCGCTTAAACCAACGGGGTCTACCCCAACGAACTGCAAAAAGCCTAATTTGCTAAAAAGAATCCCGACCTTAGAAACGACCATCTTATTTTCCATAACAAAAATAGCATCCAGATGATGCTGACGGGTCAAGCCCAAAGCTGTCCAACTATGGCCGGCTGGCCCATGCCACCAGAGGTTCAGCAGAGCACTTTCATTGATGCATGCGGGATTGGTGTGGCCCAATCCCGAAAGCCAATACGCTAAGCCCGAAATCAACCCAATTACAAGCACAAGCAAGGCCCCCACACAGAGCATAATCCACGCCTAAATCAAAAGGATGAACATAGTAACAGCATAAACGATTGGCATCGAAGGGAAAATAATTTGAAGGTAAGCGAGACTGAGAAGACTTGGAGAACGACAAACCTGCACCACTGGTCCGATGTCTCTTGATTCGGCGAGGTCATTTGGAGTACAGACGAGCCAGTGGGGAGTCTCCCGAGTCAGTGCGATGCCGCTTGTGCGAGGCCTGGGAGTTCATGGAACTAGCCTTCGAATCAGGATCAGAGTCTGAAGAGGAAGATGAGATGATGATCAACGTCGGGTGCGTGCAAGGATTTCATGGAACAAGACCTCTTTTAGGATTATCTACAGCCTCACAACTCACAGTGCAAGCACACTGTCGCTTACTATCCCTTGCCAGAGCCAAATTGAGCCAACCCCCAGGCTGTTTTGCGCCACATAAGCTAGCCTTGTGGCGTTTCTTGCTTGCATGTAAACCATATTTTTCGACATTGAGAAGCTGCTTGCGTTTGCGAGAGGAATTGGAGGAAGAAGAGGCAGACGAAGTGGAAGACAAATGAAGTTGTTCCGTTTTTTCAAACGTCCAGTCAAGATGGAGGAGAGCCCGAGGTTGTTTGTGAGACCGTAGCATGAAGTTTATGATGGCAGGGTCCTCTAACTGCTGATCATCGGACGAAGACTCCGAGAACTCTGGCGCTCGCAATACAAATGAGGGGACGTTGATGGGGAGTCGCTCGAGAGGGACAGGGCCTGCACATTAGGCGATCGTGACCGGCCAGCCTCAGCATCGTGCGTCCCTGTGTAACGAGCTGGAAGGAAAGACCCGTATTGATTAACCAGACCAAAATCAGGAGGAAGATGATGAGCAGCTGAGGGAGACTGCACCGACTCGAGGGAATCTGGGTTGGTCATAAGCTTGAAGGCTTTAAAGCAAGCCTGTTTCCCTTTCGCTAAGAAAGGCCCAACACGAAGGCCCAACAGCTCTGCCAAGTCAAGTGAGCGGGCCTTTAAGAAAAGGTCCGAGCCCATAAAACTACCGAAAAATGGCCTGGAGTCAAAGGACTTATCCGAAGATTGAAGCTGGTCTTCTGAGGGGTGTGCCAGCACACGTGCCCTAGCTAAATCAGCATCCATGGCCTGCGTGGCATTCTCCAGGGTACTGTCATCATGCATCCAATCAGTGTGTGCCATGTCAGCATCTTTACAGGAACCACCGCCGGCCACCACTGCAAGCCGGGATCCACAGATTCTGGCAACACACAATCATTCAAACCAGGGGAGAAAGAAGCGGAACTTTCGGTAGTGAAAAAACCATCCGACAAGGGTGAAGCCATCGAATCAGTTGCTAAATTGACCCAGGCGCCATCCACAATGACCATGAGGTATGCCGCAGAGTCGTCACTAGAACCCGAGTTCATACCATAAAACCAAGTCAGACGCTTCTGATACATCAGGAACAATCAAATGGGAGGTTCGATTCCATCCCGTATTCGCGAAAGCACGTAAGGCCACTGTAAAGCAAGGAGCATCACGATAAGCTAACATGGTAACGTGATCTGCACCACTGTGATGCAAACTCACAATATCCAAACGATCACGAACGACCCGAAGAGGTAAGCTACATGAGTCAACTGTATGGCCCAAACACGTGCATCTTGAAACGGGCTTGTATCCAGTGAGAGGTACCAGTCTCAGAACGAAGAAAGAACCCGGGGATAAGGGGATCGTCAAGATTGACACGAACCAGCACGCAGAAGTAGTCTCGACGCATTTTCCGGATGAAGGACCAGTCAATGTCAATAAGCTGGCCAAAAGCAGCTCCTATAATACCCGCCGTGTCAAAGGAAAAAAGTTCCCAACGGTATAAGATGGAGTTGCACCCATAAGTCCACAGTCAGAAACTCCACATGTGCAATGGCAAGCAACGGTCGCCACGGGCGAAGGACCACCAAGGCCCCGTGGATGTTCCTAGGATTATCACGTAGTACCAATTCCATATCTGAGTGATTAGCAAAGTGGAATGCGAAGAGGTGACCAATGCCTTCCACCACAACTGAGCCATTAAGATGCCAAAAGTGATCAACTATTCTCTACAGCAAACCCGCCGAGAATTGCGCGAATCGAAAATTCGGCCGATTAAGGTATTTGGCCAAAGCAAACACCGGCGATCCACAACCTGTTGGTCCAAACGCACGATACTCCCATAGTGCGCAAGGCTATCGGGGGCATCGAGATACTATGATTCGATGTTATCCGAAGCCATGAGGAAAACCTAAAACTCGATCGGAGGAAGCAAATCGAAGAACATAGACTAAACCCAGACCACCGTAAACTAAACAGACGAAACAAAGTAAGATAGACCCAACACACTTCAGGCGAGAGACCGTGGGGAGAAGTCCAGCAATCCACGCCAAAAGAGAAAGCACACAGATTCCAGCGCCATCACGAAGCTCTCTCAACTTTGCACGACAAGGTTGGTTGATTGAGTTTTGTGTTTGTGGCTGCTCTGCTTTGTCAGAAGTCGGTCGGTGAACGACTTCTTATGGGCTCCAGTTGGTGGGAAGATTGGCGGGTGTGTTTGGGTAGGGCGTTAGATTGTGCAGTAGGGAGCTCTAGTGTGGGTTTTCGTAGTGGTTGTTTTTCCAAGTTGGTTCATGAGGCTGTTGAGGCTTGACGGCGGTGGTTTTTGGTGGTGGTTGATAGCGACAGGGGTTGGGGTTTCCCGGCTGATGGCGTAGCCTAGGGCTTCAAGTCGTGGCCTCAGGCTTCGAGTTTGGCGTGGACAGGTTTCCTTGTTGTCCAGCAGACGATTTGACGTTAGGAATAGGTGTCTGGTCATAAGGTAAGGTCATTTTCTTTTGGGTTATTATCTGTTTGTTTATTCTGATTTATTATCGAAAAAAAAGTTTAAAAAAGATAAAGATAAAAAAAGGGGGTTATCATTAATCTAAAAAAAAAAGGTTCTCATAAATTTTCTTTTGGTTTTGGTTGTTATTTTGTTGGTCGATCACCTTATTGGCCTTTGTTTTATGTTCTTTACCTTTTAGCTACTTTTAACTCTGTTGTCTATTTATCTTACTTTATTTGGTATTACTTATTGAATGGGTTGTCATCCGTGTATGTGTGTTTTATTAGTCTTGTATTGCTATGTAATCTCAGAAATGTTGGTTTCGTTTATTATACGATAATATACATTTCTTATAATTCTCAAAAAAGAAAGAAGGTAGTTCCAAAAAAACCAGGCCCGAGAATCTTCTAGCTAATTGGGTATAGACAAATAAACATAAACCCAAGCGGATCCGAATCAGAATCCGAATCCGAATCCGAAACCAATCGAGTTCAGTAGAGAAACGAGGAGCGGGAGTGGAGTGACCAAATATAGTTGGAAAGTTAAACGCCGTTGGGACCAAATTATGGCGTCGGGTGGTGGGAATCCGGCGGTGGAGTGGCACCAGAGGCCTCCGAACCCTAAGAACCCCATCGTCTTCTTCGACGTAACCATTGGCACCATCCCCGCCGGCCGGGTCAAGATGGAGCTCTTCGCCGACATTGCCCCTAAATCCGCCGAGAATTTCAGGTCCTCTCTCTCCCTCCCTCTCTCTTTCATTTTTCTGTTTTCTAAAGGTCCTTTTATTTCATTGTTAGCTCAAACAAATATAGTTGCATTAGCACTGCCTTGCTAGGCCTCTGAATTCTGCTGAAGATTCTACATGCCCAATTTCCAGATTCTAGCACGAAAACCTCGCGGCAAAATTTTAGGGCTCTTCATTTGATTGTTAGATGATCGGCTTCTTGAAGCCTGAGATTTAAGGGTGGGCTATAGATTGTCTAGTGCACTAGCAGGGCAATACTGAGAAATTTGTAAGAAGAAAGATGTAGAAGAAGAGAAATTGAGAAATGAATGTTACTTCTCAACATAACATCACACCACCCATATGCTCCTTTATAAGGTGGCTATGCAGCGATGATCTCGATTATGCAGTTCCTTTGGCAATTACATGCTAAGGGAATGAAAACTGAAAGCAAAACAGAAATGGGGGTTTAGGGAGGGGTTTGGCGCATGGTGCGCGTACAAGGTTTAATACGAACTAACTACTAATTTAGTTAACTAACTTTTGTATTAATTCAAGTGGCAATGTCTTGGCCCTCCTTTAGTCTTTCTTCTTTTCCCTCTTTAGTTCACTTGATAACTCGATCCAATGGCTGTTGTTGCTTGTGGTGGCTTCAGTTTAATCTTGATGGTTTTAGCATGAACTTTGGGTGCAACAATCCTGCATGCTGAATTTCTTCTGGGTCTCTACATGTTCAGGAATTTCTTCTCTAATCCTCTCATTTACTTGCGGCAGCAGTCCGTCATTCCGGCCAGTGGGGATAGCCTCTTTTACTTGCCATTCTTGCCTTAGCTTTGGATTTCTGTAACATCTATCTTCCTGGTGTCCAAACACCTAGAAAACATGAACCGTGTAGGATTACATTTGTACTCCACAGATTGTTATTTCATTTCAGTGAAGGCCGAAGGATCCCTTGAGGAGAACTGTCTTAGGGAGACTGTCCTCAATCTTTGTTTCAACAGAACTCTAACATAACAAAATCGTTCTCTAATAGCTGTTGTCCTGTCTTATAAGTGGCTTTGCAGTGGAACTTAAAAATTCTGCTGAGCATGAAGGGGACCAAAACTGGAGTGAGAAATTGTTAATCTAATCCAGTTAGGCGTGGAGCTCAGGCCCTCCTTTTCGACAAAATATCAGTTGACCAGGGTTTAGCCATTAGGGGTTTGTTATCAAACGTCCAATGTCCTAGATCCAGAATCTGCTCCTTTGCAGCAGTATCCTCAACATTGCCAATAGTTTACCCCTGATTTTGGAAGAGGAAGATAAAAGTTACAAAACAACCTGCATCGCAATCCAGAGGTAGGTTTAGATCCTAAGACGTAGGTCACAGTTGTTTGTTCCCATTTACTAAGCTCCAGTAAATCAGCCATAGTTTAGTCCACCCCTTTGGAACCACTAATAAATTGCGAAGAGATTAACTCAAGTTTATTGCTCGTGGTGTCTGAGTGTCTCACGATTAGGGAGAACAGTGCTAAGATATAATTTTCCAGGATTAATAACATTTAATTTGCTAGGAGTAGGTGTTACCTTGGTATGCAGTGTAGGGAACTACTCTTCCATACCTGCAAGTTTGCCGTTTGAAAAGCAGTTGTTGGTGCAGTAAATGTGGGTCCCTCCATATTGATGATAATGGGCTAGTGTAATGGCCTTGATTCTTCAGAGACTTTGGTAGGCGCTTATTGTGGCCTCACCATCATCCTTGCTTGAGAACAACCATTCTCCACCGAGCACGGGGGGATTATCAGCATGAGTCTGCCGACTTTGCCCTAACCCGTAGAGTTTCTATTGGTAGAACCGTTCAGCTTTGTCATCTTTTCTGCTCCCGTTGATGCTGAAGGTTTCAACGTGATAAATTGCTGGTTCCCCCCTATTAGATCCTCGGAGCCAGTCAGACTGACAAATGCGTTAGTCCCCACAAATGTCGGTGAGTCGCCGGAGAAGAACCAACTCAGAATAGAACTTTTAGAGAGAAGGCAGAGCTTATCTTTCTAGAAAGTCGACCTTCTATTCATTTATATATATATATATATATATATATATATATATATTTGTATGTTCTTTATTCTATATCTATGCACTGATACGGAGTTGCATTTCTGCCACCTCGTAATATGTTTTTAATGGTATTGGAATACGGTTTAGGGAGAGCAATTATAATTGAAAATAGGCTACAGGGACATGGATTAAAGCAATTTGAGTTATTGAGACTAGTTTAAGGTTCTTGAGCCAGATCATCCAATTCAAGAGCTACTCTTGAATCTTGTTTCTAAAGATGCAGAACTTAACAATATAGGGCTCTTCAGACAGTTGATTGAAAAATATTAAAGAATGTTACTTGATGAAGCATGAAATAATAAAACAAGTGGTAACTGAGTATTATATCACCTGCTTAAGGCTAGACCTCATTACTGCACCCTTGAAAGCTGCCTCTCTCTCTCTCTTCCCCCCAGTGGTAACTGAGTATCATATCACCTGCTCAAGGCTAGACCTTATTACTGCACCCTTGAAAGATGCCTCTCCCCCCCCCCCCCCCCCCCCCACACACACACACAAAAAAACTAGTACTTTTACTAACATAATTAGCTATGGACCTAGAATCACTTCAGGAGTTCTGATGGGAGACCTCATTTTCTGTTTTGCTTCCATATTCAAATAAATAAATGTCTCCTGCTATCCCATATTATCTAGACTTAGGCTGAGATTTCCATTAAATTCTTGGTCTGTTCAGAAATTACTTAAATATAAATCTCATTTAACGTGATTGATGACCTCGCTTCCTCCTCCCTCCCTTGCTTATGCATCTTCTTACCTGTCAATGCACGGATTAATGTTTCCCTATCGAACATTAGTGGTGATTTTCCTCGTTGTCGTTTTATGGCACTTAGTATGCTCTAGCCTAGAGGTGGACCAAAAGGACATTTATTTTAAGATCCCTTAATATTCAGAAGTTTCTTTATTTAAAAGGTCAGGGAAATGATTCCGTGCTGCATTTTTTGTAGTGCTTTCTACTATTTCTTTTTGCTGCTTTTTCACGTTCCATATTTTTCTCTTCTTTATGTATAACTTTCTTGATTACAAGATAAGCTAGAAATCAACCTGTTTTAAAGACTTTTTTGTTTTTTTTCTGCAGGCAGTTCTGCACGGGCGAGTACAGGTGAGTAAATTACTTAGCGTTCGAGGCGCTTATTCTTCTAAAGGCTTTTATGAAAAAAGAAATCTTTGCTTCCGTATTTAAATGCCAGTTGGCACTAGTATACTAGGTCCAAATGTCCAATGAACCAAGTTCCTTTCGCATTTTAATCTTTATTTCGGACAGCTTTCACATGTTTTTAAATGTTCTCACTCTTTGTTGCAACAACAAGTTCTATCCAGCTTTCTGATTGGGTTTTGTGAAGATGTCAATTATCTTTTCTTGTAACAATTTGACTGAATGAATCGGCAGAAAAGCAGGATTATCTGTTGGTTACAAGGGATGCCAGTTCCACAGGGTGATCAAGGATTTTATGATTCAAGCTGGTGATTTTTTGAAGGTTGGTCTCTCTCTCTCCCTCTCCCTCTCCCTCTTCTGTTTGTCTGTCTCTCTCTCCAGAATAATTCTTTTTGCAACTAACACAGTATGGAGTTAATTGCCCTAATTCAGGACTGTGAATACAATTACTTGATTTACTTACTTGGCTGGGAATGAAGCTGGATGACAGCAATATAAAATATATCTAAGAGTTCTCCAATTTTAAATGTCCCTAGCTATTTAACCAATGAGCTGTCGTGGACATCTTACACTCGTTGCTACACCCCTAGATTCTTTGGGGAGAAACTTTGCAGCAAAATTGTTTGGTGCCATTGGCACCAAAAAGCTACTAAAAGTACACAAATGTCACTAAAAGCACTTTATGTGACAATAATCTTTCGTAGGTGACATCAAGTGCAATTGTCACTTAATATAAATGGCCACGTACAATATTAATGTCAGTATAAGATTCTGGAGTCGATATATATTTTATGATTTAGTGACATTTATTCCAATGGTCCTTTAATATTGTTTCTTTTAGCGATTAAGTAAACTTCTGGTGGCGTTTGAGTGGCAGACAGCGCATTGCTAGTGGTGTTTGTTGTCAAGTTTTTTCCTACTCTTGGAAGTTCTGTTGGCGTCGCATATGGCTTTACCTATTTTATGGACCATAGTGTCTTCAAATCTAGTCATAAAGACCAATAAGATAGTCAATTCAATATAGTATAGCAGTATTCAGTAATGCATTCACAAAAGTAGCACTTGTAAGTAGATTTCAGTAATTCTTTTCTTGTCCAAATCTTAGTTGAAAGAAGGTTGTGTTAAGGTCACGAATCTCAATGTGGTTCTCCAATTTGCACTTTCTACTTAAGAGCTCCTAAGGATCTCACTTTGAGCTAAGATGGCTTAAAGGTCAGGATGGCTCGTTGAGAGAACCAATTTTTCGGAAGCTAAGCAATTGAGAAAACTAGATCCCTGTACATGTTAAAGGTTTAGTTTCACGAATGGACGTGAAATATATTGAAGGTGACAGGACAGCATTTCCAGTCATTGAAAAACCCTCCAGTTTATCTCTAATTTGAGTTGTAACTTAAACCCCACCAGTTTTGCCCTGAAGATTATGACGATTATGCGTCATAATCTTCAAGTGTGAAACTACCATCTAGGCTGCATGGTATCAACCGTGTAGACTAGACGTATGCAAAACAAGCTAAAAACCACAGAAGGGCTCGAAATTCCATTACAAGTGAAATTTGAACAGAAAATCAACCTATCCATTTATGGTGTACCTTTATAAGGACAAAAAACAATTGTATTGAAATTAGGAAAGTCCCTGTGGCAGGAAAAAAAAAAGGACCGCTAAGGATAGCATTTGCAGCGATGCAAAAATAGTTTAGCCATTTTCTTTGTTTAGCTCCCATCGCGACAGTCTTGAATCATAAAGTTTCGCCATCTTCTCTATTGTTATGTTCCTCATCTCATCACTTAGCACCAGTCTTGCTTTTCAGGGTGATGGGACTGGGTGTGTATCTATCTATGGAAGTAAGTTTGACGATGAGAATTTCATTGCTAAGCACACAGGTCCTGGTCTATTGTCCATGGTATGTACCGTTGTGCTTTAATGAACCTTTCTTTCCTTGTTAATTTTAGGTTAAATCCTGTGAAGATGTTATATATTTATTGTTCCGTTGCTTCATCTCACTTTCTTTTTTATTTTATCCATGTGCAAGGAGTGATGATGAATTCTCTTTTAGTTAAATTACTGTCTCGTTTCCCATAAACTAGCTATACAGAGTAAAAAAAAATCCCAGAATTAAAATTGCCAGCGATTTTTTCATCATAGGGATGGCAGTAGTAGCAAAGGTGCTTCTGTGCACATTGCCAAGGTATACCTTATCTCGGCTTTGCCCTACTAGAGACGATATGATGCATCCCGTGGAACACTCTTACAATTTAATAAATTGACCTTATCGTTGGTACATGTGAATGAGCTTTCTTTGAGAAGAACTCAACTTTGCTCACTCGTTTGAACAAATTATCAGAAACACTTTCTTTCTTAGGACTGAATGATGTATCACATTAGATTTTATGATACCAAGACATCAATTTCTCCTTTGACACTTCCCCAAATTACTAATCCAAAAGGAACACATTATTTGCATGCCATGTGTTTAGAAAATTTAATAACGGTTACTGCTGATTTTAGTCTCTTTTTCTTGTTTGTTTTTCTTCTTGGGTTCAATTGGGTTTAGAATTCTAGACTTGGCAGCAGCCATGGCTCCTTTGCTCGTCATTAGGGCCTAAAGTTGGCGTAGTTTTAGAGTGAGTCTATATAGGGAAATAATGGATTAAAGTTGCAACATATATGGAAGTTTTCATAGAACGATCAGCGGTTGCAGAGGCCTACAAGTTAGCACGACATAATCTGTAGAGACAGTACCTAGGGCTAGCACCCTCCATCATGATCTACGACGTAGATCAAGACATTTTATGTATTGTGGTTCATGGTGTATATGCACACACACAGAGCAATGTGGCATTGACTTACAAGTTTGTTTCAAAACTTAATTTGTTGAAGTGATACCAAGTTACACACTGTTTAATAATTACTACACGTTTTGAGTGCTGGATTGTGTTACCAAACACACACAGTGTCTACGTGCTTGCCTGTATGTTATTTGTGACGAAAATAATGCATATGTACATTGATAAATCTTATAAATTCATTTTCATATAAAATGCATTATATGGTGCACTATGTTATACGTGCTTGCTTATATCGTTAAAGTTAGTGAAGTGTCCATGCCTAATATGAGAAAGACAATCCATGTTTTATGTGCTTGCTTATATTTTATCCATTCATTTTGTTGCCCTTGCTATAGCTAAAACTTTTGGTGTGCCTTATACTTTTTAGGTTATAGTGCATCTAGGAGTGCATGGGTGAAAATTTTCAATTACTTGCTGTAGCTAAAACTAATGGCGTACTGTATTAGACAGAATATGTTCTCACTTCTTGCATTGATCGTTTCTTATCAAATACATATGTCGATATTGAACTTCACTTGGAGTTCTAATTTGCCAGTTAATAAAGTTATTTCTGTGTCATATTAACTAAAAATGGGTGTCCTCTAGGCCGTAGGTAATTTGTATTTTCTCTCTTTTCATTTTTGCTGTTTTTTCTCACTTGGTCTGTAAATCATGTGTACTTGAGAGCCTTCATTGCTCTTTTTGGTGTGAGTTTTTCACTATAAAGTTTTCTCCTTTTCTGTAATTTATAATTCTTAGTTTTTTATCTTCTTTGGTTTCACTGGCGATCAGTTCATTTTACACTATTATCCACTCCACCCTTTAATTTTCTTATTCACTGTAAATTATCCATAATAATCTGACTCTTATATAACCTCAAGGTCAGCTCTTTATCCTCCCCCTCTCTCTACGAGCTTTCATAAGTCAAAGCGTTCATAAGTCAGAGTTTTACATTTTCTCTGAGTATGTAATCTTTAATGCAAATTTTATGTGGGAAGTGGGGAAGAAATTGTCTGAACATATATGAAACTGATCTTTCTTACTATACTTAGGTGTTTGTAATTTGTATTGTACCTTGTTAGCTGAATTTTGTATTTAAGTACTAATTATTGAGTTACTTTCCCAGGTCTTTGTATCATTTTTGTTTTCTATGTTCTCTACTGACCAATCTATGCTTCTAATTTTTCGCAGGCAAATAGCGGACCAAATACTAATGGATGTCAGGTCGGCAATTAAATTTAATTCTCTTTCACATCAGATAGGTTGCAAATTCTGTAATAACACAACATATCTGAGCTGGGTCCAACCTGTTGGAGGCTGCTGAAGTTTAGTTTTTCCGAGAGGTCGTTTAGTGGTCTTATATTTTACTTCCATCTGAGTCTTGTGTGGGTAGGAGGGTGTTGGGGTGGGGAGTGGGTGGGGTCGGGGTCGGGGTGGAGAAAAGATGGAAGGAGAAGAGTATGATATAAGTAAAAAAGGAACCAATCTTTAGCAACTGGGTGATTAATCAATTTTTATGTTCAAATTAAATGGTTGTGCGCAAGAGTTATGGATGCTGAACCATTCTACTACTACTCCCACAACCGGTTCTCAAGTTATGGGCGGGTGACATTATACCCTCTGGTCTTTGCAGGGATTTATTCCAGGGTGGAATTTGTAGTTTATATTCGTACCTAACCAGTGCCCCTTGCTTCCATTGCAGTTCTTCATTACATGTGCAAAATGTGACTGGCTTGACAACAAACATGTAGTCTTTGGGGTATGCTTTACATTTCCCCCTCTTAACTCTCTTTGACACGTGCATAAACACACGTCGTATGTGTTTGTGCGCGTGGATGTGTTTGCACTAAATACTATATTTGTCTAATTCTGTAATGCTTTATACAGCGAGTGCTTGGAGATGGTCTTCTGGTTATCAGAAAGATCGAGAATGTGGCTACTGGACCCCAAAACCGGCCAAAGTTGCCCTGTGTTATTGCAGAATGTGGAGAAATGTGAACTTCTCTTCTGCTTTGGAAAGTTGTTTCACTATACCATGATGTTTTCCTGTGTTTATCCTAATTTCTTAGCTAGAAGTTGAAAAATATTGGAACTTTTCTTGAGATAGATTCTCTCTGTTAACAGTTGAAGTGTAGAACTCGTGATTTTGCAGCTTCAAGACTCCATTTATACCACCTTACAAAATGATCAACTTTTAATTTAACATCTCTTCTCTTGACATGCATAGTTTGTTAACATTTGCAGCAAACCTCGAAAGACAGCGATAGAAACCCGAAAGTGCACCTACTCGGTTCTGAAGCAGTCTGGCATCTAGACTCGTCTTTCGTCACTTGCATATTTCATGTTTCCTTTCAGGTCACTGCGTTCCTGTTTTATGGACATGGTCAACTGCGTAGGCCTTCACATTTTGAGTGTCCCACACTGCCAGTATCTTTTGCGATTTTGGTGGTGCAATCTGTTGAGCAACAGTTCAGTTCATAGGAAACGTTTAACATTGCCTTTTCACTCCATCAACATTCCCATCATGTAGTACTTTAATTTGTTGAAGCTCCCCCATCAAAGAAGTCGTGCTGTAAGCTGTCGTATACCACGTCCTCCAGAATACTTGACCCTCCCTCCCACTGACACCTCGAAGGTAGCCTTCTTAGTGACCTAACTCCTCTGTCCCGAATTTACTGATCACATTTGACTTGTACAAAGTTTAAGAAAGTTGGTCAAAATTTTCATATTACTTGTGGACACCATTTTTAGGTGTTTCGGTTGTTCCCACACGCACTTTTCTTTTGTTTCTTCCACCGAAACCATGATCCCAATCCATCTTCAATTGTCTCCCTTTTTTCCGCAACCTCTTTCGCTAACTCTTTCTTTCATTCTGGTTTATGTTAAGATACCAGAATGGTTTATGTTCAAGCAGTGTGTATTGAACATAAAGAACAAGGATGCTCCACTAAATAAAATAACAGGATTGAAAAATCACAGAAGCTATGAATCGCGGCTCGATGCCTAGTCCTCAAATGCCTAGGCTCGTCTCATCAGACGCCTAGACTCGCCTCATCAAACGCCTCATTGCGTAGACGAGTTTCGCCTTGGTCGGATGCCTCAACACCTAATCAGCACTCAACAGCGAGTTGTTACTTCTAAACCAGTAAGTAGCATGATCATTCATCTTGTGATTATGTCCTGAGATCAAATTATAATACCCATATCTGGCTGAATAAGGGCTAGTCGTTTGATGGTATTATCCACGATAAATCGCAGAGGGTGGAATCCGAACAAACGATATCAGCCACCCGCCTTCCAAAAGGTCTATGAATCTAAGGGAAACCAGGGATTCTGCATTGCCAATTGCTGCCTTGCTAGTAGCAACATTAACAGAACAAAGTAACTTCTCTAGCATAATCTTGATACACTTCATCGAGTATCCAATACCCAAACCCAAGTTGCTAGAGCGATCTGGCCGTCCACGCGCGAGAATAGACGGCCAGATCGCACGCCATGACGGTCATTTTTTTCACCGTCCGCTACATAATGTAGCGGACGGCCAAATCGCGCTAGCAACTTACTAGCGCTAGCAATGTATTAGCCCCCTATATATATATATATATATATATATATGCTTTTGTTAGAGTAAAAGGTTGGTTTTTGTTTTGAAAAGCGTTGCATACAGTTCTGTTTTGACTTTTATTAAAAAGGAAAAAAAATAAGAATAAGAAGTCCTATGAAAATTCTATAAAATAGCCTTTGAACTCCAGCATGCTCTCTAATTATTGAAAAAAATCCTATAAAACCCTATCGCTTTCATTCACGTTAAAACTAAACTACCTCAGAATTATTACATCTTCCATTATATTTGATTAAAGAAAATAACTTGTAAAGAACAAAGTTTTATATATCATTTTTTGAGAAATGTAATATATTTAAACTAAATTGAATATTTTGTCAGAAACTCAATCCTTTTTAATTTTGTTTTTCATATTTGTATGTTGATGCATATGTTACAGATTTCAATTATTCTGCATATATATATATATTTCAATACAAACATATTAGTACATTGAAACTATCATAAGCCTGAAGTTTAATTCTATATTTTGAGTATGGACACATTGGTACAAGGAAGATTTCGTAAAACTGGAATCTTTTAAGATTTTCTATATCTATTTGTAATCCTGACCGGAGTTAAATGGCTAATCATTTTTCCCCCCCTCTTAAAATGCCATTTTTAAACTGAAGTCGTCATACAAAATTAGTTTTGATTAGAAGTGTTTTTTACTTGAAACTTTTTCCCCATCAAATACTTATTTTTGTCTTTTAGTGAAAAAAAATCGTATGAAAATCTATAAAATAACCCTTAAACTTCTGCATGTTCTTTAATTACCAAAAAAATTATATCAAAACCTACCATCTCCATTCACGTTAATGCTAAATACCTCAGAGCTACTACATCTTCTCTATTAATTTTGATTAATAAAAATAATTACAGAGAACAGTGTTGTCTATAGCCTTTAAGAATAAACATAATCTACATAAACTAAATTGAATATTTGGTCAGAAACCCAACCCTTTTTTTAATTTTGTATTACATATTTTTATGTTCATGTGTATGCTACAAATTTAATATTATGCATGTACATATATTTCAATGCAAATATATTCGTGCATTAAAATTATCATATAACTAAAGTTTAATTTTAAATTTCAATTATGGACATATTAGTCTAAGAAAGTTATCGTAAAATTGAACCTTTAGAAATTTTAAGTGCATAAGAATCGCTAGATCATAAAATTTTGCTCCTAATTATAAGTTGAGCTTGTGACAAGAACATAATCCTATATTCGTATCAGAGTTATAGGAATACCCTAATTTGCATGAACATGACAACATACCCTTTATGGTTATCGTCTTTTTATGATCCACAGTATCCTGAGATATCATATATTAACATGATAAGATGTTTTTCATATAGCTATTGTCTCTGTATATTTCACTCTTATAAGTGATAGGATTAGATGAAACCCAATTAATAAAGACTCCAATTTATTTCGGTTCAAATGATTAATAATTTTTTTTTAGCTTGAAAACTCTCAAGTTTTGATACGCAAGTGTTAAATAATTAAAAAATATTTTCTTAAACTATTCTTTTGAAGTTTAAAATTTTTCTAAGTATCTTGACTTTTTAAAAGGTGAGGCTAAATTACGACCGTTTTGGCTAACTTCAAACATTTTGACGCTAAAGAGGTTCACTAATGCATATTTTAATGACAAAAGACTATGAATATAATCAAGATAGGTAAGAATCTCTCCCCAACATATAAATAATCTCAAAGGATTAAAACGGCTAAACATTTTTTCATTGAACATATTCTTTTTAGAAAAATAAGGTTTACAAAAATTAAGTGTATTTTTTTCTTTTAAGAATGTGAGACTAAACTACAATATTTTTGACTAAATATGAACAATTTGCTGTAAAAGAAGTCAAAAATTCACTAATTCATTTCTAAGTGACAAAAATGTGGGAGTGGATCTAACCCAATCTTATAAATGATGCTAAGACTCTGTTCATCTTTAAAATAAATCCTATCAAAACATAATCTTAAAAATTACCACCATCAAAATAACTCATGTTCTAGAGATTAGGGTGAAATTACAATCAATGACACTAAATTTCATAAGATAAAGTAGTATTGATCCGTTCAAAAAAAAAATTGCTTGTGTCATTAATACGTATTTTTTAGATGCCAATATTGCCCTCATTTTGTATCTACAAAGTACATACAGTATAAAAATTTACAGATCCTAATTATTCAAATTAGGATTCAACCCAAATTATCCCGCAAAAACGTCGCCACCAGACCTTCCTCGGCAAGCACTCAGCCTGAAAATTGGCAAACTGGCTTAGCCCCACTAGCCTCATCCCGGTGCTGGCGAACATCGGCCTCCATGTTATCCCACCCTATCTGGCCGCCTCCACCGCCATAAATGTCATCGACAGCAGCATAAACATAAAAAATTCAAAGCCGCCAAATCAATCATAAATTTGTAACATTAGTTGAGTGCGTGTGTAGGCATGTTAACTAAAGGTGTGGTGGGCCGTGGAAGATTGATTGATAGCGATTATGGTTATGAAGGGTCGATTTAGGGTAGTGCTGTGCCGTCGTGGGCTAATTGGACACAGTGGTTGGTTGATTAAAGGTGGTGAAAGGCTGCTCTGGTGGTGGTTAATGGTGGCGACTGTAGTGGTGTTGGGTAGTAGTTTGACACAAACAAGAATCTTATACATCTTCTTTCAGAATTTGAACCTTAAATTTAAATTTTTATTTTTGTTCATTTGGTTCGTTGAATCGTGATGGTTTGTTGCAAGTGATTGGAGTCAGAAAGCTGTGACAATTGATTAGGGTGAGAAGGCTGAAGAAAGGTGGGAAAACTGAAGAACAAGATGATGGTGGGATACGATTGTTAATGTGGTTGTGGGGTGGCCGGTTGTAGGGGTGTGTGGGTGGGAGCACGCATGTGTGTGTGTTGTTTGCATGTGTGTTGAAGCTAAAAAAAATTGTAACGGGATGATGGTAGTGGGGCTGTATGGTGAGATGATGGGACGATGATTGACATTTGAAGAATTATATTCCTAACTGATGGGCATTCTGGTCTTTTCATCTTTCAGTATTTTCGTTCGTCAACGGATATAAGTACTATTTGTTCTATGTAATGGACATGGCTGTAATTTACTATAACCTCAAGGTTATGGGTGAAATTAACCCTATTGTTTTCTTAATTAATTTCAATTGTGCTTGAGGCGACCTCAAATTCAGTCTCACAAGCACCTGGCATGATAGAAATTAACATTGTAGCTGAAATTACTAATAAACTTTTCAAAATACGTTATCCTGGGATTCTAATTTATTGTCTTTTATTCGTTTGTATAAAAATTCAATGGAGGAAGAAAGTGACATAATCCAGATATAAAATGTGCAGCACAACATTTTTGCGGCAAAAATGTAACCAAACCCACCTTTTTTTATGCGAAAAAGGAGTTGGTGTTGGTCTGTCAGACAACCGCATGACCACCCCAGCCAGATATACTGGCTGAGAACGATCCTCTACTGCACTGCTGGAGCCACACTGGACCAGCAATGGATGTTAATCACGCTCTGATCATGCGGTCATGGTTCATCCACCAGACTTGGGTCCCTGTCTCCTTAGAAATCAAGGATACAGAGGTACGAGCCTATAGAACAGATCCTGTCCAAGTAAGGTCGTGCCCTTCTCTCTTAGTTTGGCTTATATGTACAAACTTTTCATCTACAGCTTCGCCGATGTGGGAGACTGCTGCCTTTTGTCTATTTAAGTTCATTCATCAGCTAAGATTTTCAGTCATTCTGGCTAATGGGTATTGCATATTCAATTAGATTTGAACTCTATGCCATGACGATTAGCTTCAACTCGGTATAATCAATTGCATGACTGATGATAAAGCCTGTGCTTATACATTCAAGGGGCAACTGAATGCGGTTCAAGCAACAAAAGCTGTTTTCTCCAGTTTTAGATATTGAAAGTTAAGCATATAGATCTTCTTTTATTCCATGAAAGCAGATACTGCTTCAATCTAAGATATGCCCATGATCGATTCAAAAACTTTATGTCTCGTCTCGTCTCGACTCTCGAGTCCTGGTGAAGATATACCCTTGAGAGATTCCCAAAGTTTTTCCTCAGGTCTACTAGCTGCCCAGGGAGCCTTTTTCTTTATCTGGATCTCAAAAATGTAAGTTTCCATCATGGCAAGAAGATTTTCCATTGAAATTTGGCATTTTAGAGCTACTTATATGGGTGCCTCTACTGTTAGAAAGAAGTTCTTGCCTGTATGGGCATTCCAAGCTTTAGCAAAGTTGTGCTCCATTGAAGTACGATATGATTGGCATCACCAAAACAATTGATCCTTCACACTTTTGGATAAGAAAGATTAGAGGACCACAAACATAAACTTGCTATCTACTGCAGCACACTCAAGTAGCGGAGTAATTAAGCAGATCTGCAGATGTAATGACCAAAGAAGGTGGTCAAGTAGTAATACTAGTGCAGAGCTCTAAAAGATTTCCAGAAGAGAAATCCATTATGAACATGTTTCTTGCTCTACTTCCAGAAAAGCTAGACGATCTAACAGGCTGCAGGCAGCCATGAGTGTCTCAATTTGCTCCCACTGCTGCAAATAACCTGTGGTTGGTAAGAATTTGAAGAAACTGTAATTTTAGAATGTTTCCATAACTTGAACTTGCAATTTCGGGAAGGTGACATGTCTTGCCTGTTGTTTCAAAAATTGTTATCATTGCTTTCAATATATCTAAGACTCGTATCATCTAATCACCACTTGTTCGTATGAATTACCACCCCACCGCCACTTCATGCGAACTCACCCCACCCCAATGCCGAGAATGTACATCTTTGCGAGGTGTTTTAGCTACCTTGTTCTCAAACATGCCACAATACATAACTTCAAGATCAAAAAACCCATGCACCTTATTTTGCAAAACTCACAAAACATAAACCCACTGCTGCAAAATCAATGGTATTGCACCATTTTCCTGTGCAATCCTAGACAATAGTGACTCACATCTCGTGTCATCTAAACGCATCAACACGCACTGCAATCTGCCGTCTTGAACTTTTTGCTTCTGCCAAGCAAAGTTGTTTCTACAGCAACAAGTTAGGGTTCAAAACAGAGCCCTGAACACAATTAACATGGGCAAAAACAAGTTCATCTTTATTGGGAATTCCAGTGGCCCAACGCTATTACAGATGAAAGGCAACCATGAAAGCAGACAAGCTTCAGAAGTGGCTGCTGCTATAGAAATTCTTAAGGAACTCGGAACTGCCCTGATCCTTGCTGCCAGAATCCTGTACGAGCCCCTGATTAACCACCACATATTGGCCAACTATATGGTGTCGCTGCTTCGCATGCTCTGTATATTGTTGTTCAACTCTTCCATCCCCTTGAAGAGCAGCATGTCAATCACCTGCCAATTTAGCAAGGCTTGTCAGAGACTTGGAGAATGGAGAGAGACTCCTTTACAACCCAACAACAAAAAATGGATTTCCAAAAGGAAAAGCTTTACATGTCCTAAGTCCCATGTACTAACAAAAAACTTAACACCATGTACAAGTCCTAAGTCCCATGTATTAATTATCAGCATGAGTCATGCTTAACATTTTCTCCTCTTAAACTCTTTTTGCCACGTGCATAAACAGACAAGTTGTATATGCGTGTCCGCGGATGTGTGTACTATATACTATAGTTGTCTAATTCTGTAATGCTTTATACAGTGAGTGCTTGGAGACGGTCTTCTGGTTATCAGAAACCATGATCCCAATCCATCCCAAGTTGTCTCCCTTTTCCCACAACCTCTTTCCCTGACTTGTCTTTCTTCCATTTTAAACTTCAGTCATCTCAAATCATATGTTGAAAACATACCAGCATGAAGTTGTACTGAACATAAAGAACAAGAAACGACAAAAATTATAACTTGTTTGCTCCACTGAATAACAATAACAGGATCCAAAAAATTACAGAAGTTGGGAATCACCGCTCAACTCCGAATCCTCAAATTCCTGGGCTCGCCTCGTCAATGCCATGGTCGGATTAGCATTCGACGGAGAGTTGTTACTTCCAAATCAGTAAGGGTAAACCAAAGCATAGAGTCATCCGCTAGAGTTCATGAAACTCCTACTCAGAATTGAAGAGCAGTTGTTGCTTTTGTTTCATCAGCTCTGATTCGCATGATCATTAATATTTTGATTATGTTTTGGGATCACAGCATACCCAGATTTGACTGAATACGGGCTTGTTGTTTGATGGTATTATCCACGGTAACACGTATCCCATTATCTGGAATCCGAACAGACAAAATTAGCCAACCCCCTTCCAAAGGTCTCTGAATCTTGGGGAAACCAGGGATTCTGTACATTACAAATTGCTGCCTTGCTTCACTCCATCGGTATAAGGTACTAGAAGATTACATGTTTAGGATTCTGCAAAAATTAAGCCAAACCGGTCGTTTCTTTCAGGAGGAATGCAAAAAATTATTGGTGTTGGTCTGTCAGACAACCGCATGACCATCCCAGCCAGATATACCAGCTGAGAACGATCCTCTACTGCACTGCTGGAGCCACACTGGACCAGCAGGGCTGTTAATCACGCTCTGATCATGCGGTCATGGTTCATCCACCAGACTTGGGTCCCTGTCTCCTTAGAAATCAAGGATACAGAGGTACGAGCCTATAGAACAGATCCTGTCCAAGTAAGGTCGTGACCTTCTCTCTTAGTTTGGCTTATATGTACAAACTTTTTATTTGCAGCTTCACCGATGTGGGAGACTGCTGCCTTTTGTCTATTTAAGTTCATTCATCAGCGAAGATTTTCAGTCATTCTGGCTAATGGGTATTGCATATTCAATTAGATTTGAACTCTATGGCATGACGATTAGCTTCAATTCGGTACAATCAGTAAATGGGGCGATGATAAATCCTTTGCTTTTAGATTCAAAGGGCAACTGAATACGGTTCAAGCAACAAAAGCTGTTTTCTTCGATATATATTCTGAAGTACAAAGTTTGAGGCAGAGAGGGAAAGGGCATTCACCGTGAATCAAATCCTCTTCCAAAAAATTTCAATGTTCCTCATCTCTTTCAGGGCTCCATGGATCCAGACCGCTTCTTGTCATGGCGATCCCAGTTTCGGGAACTTCCTGACGGTACTGATAACCCAAAGCATCATGCTTGGGTTTAACAAGACAAGTTTGTCCTCCTTCGGATCAAGGACGCTATCTCCTTGAATTCAGAATGTCCTAATATTCCTTGTACCACCGCTGCCGAAGCATGGAAATTCCTTGACAGTGAAAATGAACCCGATGCGAGAATGAGGAAGTGCAAGAGAAAATATGTAGTCTTTTAGAGCCTAATCCGTAGAGGAACATCTTCTCTAATGATCGGTGTATGCCACTCTTTGTGGCTTGCCTTTGAGGCCTAATTTTCGGACTGTAGATTCATGGAACTTGTATTTTTTGGCATCTCTGTTAAATCTAAGGCAAGTGTTCTATTAGATGCTGTGCAGAGTTGGCAAGGAATTGAACCACATTTCTTGATCTTCTTCAAGAAAAGCTAGACAATCTAACACTAACAGGCTGTGGTTCGTAAGAATTTTTTGACGAACTGTATTCTTAGTAAACGTTTCATTAACTTGGAACTTTTCTTGGTAAACGTTTCAATAACTTGAACTTGCTATTTCCAGGAAGGAGGCACATCTTGCCTGTTGTTTCAAAGAAACAATTATCATTGCTTTCAATATTTCTAGGGCTTGTGTCATGTAATCACCGCTCGTTCGTAGGAATTGTGCCAAACTCTAGCTGTTGTGTTCTTAAACAAACCCATGTACCTGATTCTGCAAAAAAAACTCCAAAACATGAAGATCGAATTGACTCACATCTCATGATTATGTAACAAGTATATGCCTCATCTAAACACATGCATCGCAATCTGCCGTCTTGAATTTTTTGCTGTACCAAGCAAAGTTGTTTCATCAGCAACAAGCTAGGTTCCAAAACAGAGCGCTTAAAACGATAACAAGAAGGGGAAACAAGTTATCTTTATTGGGAATTCTAGTGCCCAACGCTATTACAGACGAGAGAAACATGAAAGCAAACAAGGTTCAGAAGTAGTTGCCGCTATAGAAATTCTTCAGGAACTCCGAACTGCCCTGATCCTTGCTGCCCGAATCCTGTACGAGCCCCTGATTACCCACCACATATTGGCCAATTATATGGTGTCGCTGCTTCGCATGCTCTGTAATGTTGTTCAACTCTTCCATCCCCTTGAAGAGCAACATGTCAATCACCTACCAATTTAGCAAGCTCATCAGAGAGTTGGAGAAAGACTCCTTTAAATGACAACAACAAAAAATTGAAATCCAAAGGGTAAAACTTTTAAATGCAAATCTTCACCCACCGCCAAGTTGTGGTGCGTACCAAAAAAAAAAGGTAAAACTTTACATCGTTCCAAGTGCCAAGTACTAATAAAAAACAAGCTTTAAATTCGCTTTAAATTCTAAACACCATGTTCGAAAATGGGACCGAGTCACCACACTAAGTTTTGCAAGTAATATGGAAAATTGGAAAACATCCACACAGGTTGCTGCATAGCGGGACTAACATGATGCAAGCAACCCTTTCAACCAAGTAAACGGCCATTAACATATCCAGGAAATGTTTGAAAATATGATTTATCTCGTACTTTGCAATCAACCTTTTCAACCATGAAAAAGGCTAGAAGCGGATCCAGGCGTTATTCTTGCGAAGTTGATCGTTTTCATACATAGGACCGTTAACCCCAATTACCCCAAAAAGGAAAACATTAAAATGCCTGGTAAGAGGTAGAAAGTGAAAGATCTTATATTCATGTCAATTTACCCTACCCTCTGAACTTCAGATGAAGTACTTCTCATTTCTGCTATAACGGCTGATATATGGCCTATGACAACACAGTGAACAGCCAAGACTTGTAGATCCTATCTAATGAAAGTAACCCATGATTGGCCCACTTAAAAGACCTCCTCTATAATGTGAGAGTTACGTCCCATGATAATTGAAAGTCAAATCATTCACACTATAGCTGCACAGAGAGTTGAAATGTTTTCATATATATATATATATATATATATATATATATATATATATATATCAACACCGGTTTGTAAGGAATTTGAGTCCGTACTTCACTTTGAAAAGACGTAAGAACACGCAATAGAAAATAGTAAACCCTATTAGATGCTGGACTAAATTAGCCAAAAAAACCAGTGTGTTAGTTTATGCACTTTAGAACAGCTAAATAGAAGACTATCGACGGTCTTCCTTCTGGCTTAAGGAATGGACATATTAATTGTAACGGCCCCAAAATTTGTGTTTGGTGTTTAAACCTTTTCTTTACACTGGGCATTTATCTATGAGAAATCAATTTGTTTTACATTTTGTATCAATTATGAAAGAGTCAAGTTCGAAAGTGAAGGGATAATTCGCTTAACTGATTATTGCTATTGCATGCAGCAAATGCTAGCAATGCATGTGGTAATTGTGATGATGTTGTCGTTAGGTAGCATTTTTGGATGATACACCAAGACTGATCCCAACAAATTACAATTACGCGAGTCATTAGAATGTTCTTTCGGTATGATGACATATATGCATCAAGCGATAAAGCAGAGTGGATGGTGATTGAAATGTACCTTTTATTTCAAAAAAGGAACAAATTGTTAGTTCAGAAGAGAAAAGAGGTAGATACATGTAGAAGTTAAAACTTCATTGACTAGGATCAAGGAAGTGGAGTCAGACATTCCAAATAGTTGAATGTAATTCGCAAACCATACTTCGGCAGTACTCAACTGTTGTCGTGATCAATATTAGTTGCAGATCACCAAGTATAACCATATGATTCCACAAACTTTAGTTGCCGAAGTAGTTTACAAACTTAAAAGCATGTAGTGCACCTAGGTACACCCTCTAATGTATGAAATCTTCAGCATCAATCCGTCAATTTCAGAGAAGTGCCCCCAAAAACAAACTCAGTAAGTTTTAGACCTTTTATAGTAGGTCCAAACTTAAGTTAGTATTCGGAAAGCATAGCTTCAAGTTTTCCACAAAAAGGTTTCATATAAGGTAGTCTTTGGAAAGCATAGCTTCACGTTCCCACAAAAAAGAGTTTCATCCAAGAATTTGTCTCCATATGCCATGGCCTCTCCCACACAAATGATAGAGAAGTATTACAGGGCATAAAGATCAATTATTTCACCGCATATCTGCTCTTGCATCACGCATCACATCCAGTCATACGATTTACACATGTCTGATGCTGCCTCAGGACGTTTTGAACTTAGCAGCAGGAAACTCCTAATTTGGTGACGTTTCTCTCTCGGAAACTCGCTTTTGCGATCCCAAGTTAGGAGCTCCATGGGATCTCATCCCAAGCTAATATGGGAACTCGATCCCGTCATCTGGACAGAGATGCATGGAACAAGTGAGAGAGTACCTGAAAATCAAGCCCTATTCAACTCAATTCCATGTTTCTCTCTTCCTTCAAGTCCTTGAAGCCTCCTTGTCTGTTGTTGCTAGCTACCCTCCTCGAGAGAATAGAGTTTGTCAATCAGTGCTCTCTCTTGCTCATAAACTATACTAAACAAATGGTAATACTCTTTACGCATTTATTTATTCAAGCCGCTCCCAACCTTAGATTCTTCCAGGTGCTTACGCTCCCCCGCCCCCGTTCCTGGTCCTGCCCCCGTCCCCGCTTTGTGCAACTAAGGTTTTGAAAGACTGGCTCAAAACTTCTGAAGTATTTGCTGTTGTTAATCAATTGTTGGTCGAGTAAATTACAAGACTTTTATGTTACTTTCCTTGTTTTCTTCTTTTGAGTATGCACACATGAGCAGCATGAGTCTGTGCACACCGGACTTGTTCAACAATAGGCACCAATTTCTACTCAAATGGAGGACAAAAGACACTGCCAAGCATAAGTATCTATTACTACGTGACTGCCTCTTCAGATATTCAAACATATTTGGTCTCTAAATCTTTGACCTGGAGATATTTAGTTGGCATTTGAGGCCAACATGCAACAGGGAGGGACTAGTCCCGTATCGAACATGGCTTTTAAAGGCCGGCGTTGGACATAGCCAAACCAAGTGATGTTCCCACATCTTTGCCACAAGAACAGACTTATAACCACTAAACATAACAAGCATGTGTTGATTGCACCATCTTTAAGTCACAGAAGCCTCTACTTGCTTCTCTCACTTATCTTGAACCACGACAAGACACTGCTGCCTTACTTCTCCTCCCTGTTTATCATTTACTCAATAGAACTAGGGTCCTCTTACAGTTTCTTGACCTCCTCCATGAACTTACAGTTTCTTGACCTCCTCCATGAACCAGGTGATCGTTAAAATTACCATGAATCTCCTTCCTTTAGGTTTATTTTCATTCAGAATTTACGCTCTGCTGCTTCGAGTTTGGAAGCATGAAAGCTCCAAAAATAACTCCCAAAATAGGGTGCCAGAAATCTGAAAGCCTATCCCCCATTCTTAGTGGCACGTATTTCAGTCAAAGGGCTTGTAAATTTACTACGACCCAAACTATGCAGAGAAATCATACCTTTTTAATATAAGCCTGTGTTTGTGAGACATCTTGAAAATCTCCTCCAAGTACAATTGCACAAGAAATCTGTATAACCAGGAGCTCCGTCCCCCACCAGACAAAGCCAGGACATCACATCTCACGCCCTCCACATAAATAGAAACACAATCCACTCATTAACGACCCAATAACTATAAGTATTCACCTTATTCCTGACTCCCATTTCTATCCTTTATACACAAAAAAACCACTAGGTGCCAGAGATCAACTACGGGTATCGTAAAAACCCTTTTACAAGCTCATTAGCTTTCCCCAGACTCCAAAGAAAGAATATATATGTTCACTAGAAACACCCCACACCCGGGGTCTTGAATTCATCCCAGTCTCTCCTACTACTTGTGCTAATTATGCCTTTACCACTACTGCTGGCCTCAGGACTTCCAAATCTCACCAAGCCATTACGGCAGCCCGTCCCCCTCCAGTTATAATGGTCTGGGCATAGCCCCCAAAACATGCAGGGATGGGATACAATGACCAACACAAGCTTGTAATGGTACATTTTGTAAAATCACATACAACTGCATATTCTGTAAAATATGTTGATTGATGTAATTCATTGCTAAAGTAGTCCCTGCGAACCTTTTGACAAGACATATAAGCATTTGACAAATGTCCACACATATTAAGACTAGACGACTAGACTCTGTGTACGACAATTTATGAGGAGAATACAATGCCAAACAATTATCCATTATCAAAGTCATGGTGACCAGAAACAATGAAGTCCGGAGGTACTACCTCCATCCCCTAATGTGAGTCTTTATTCAACCACCATTTGTTTCTTTTAAACTTAGTTGCATCAGTGAGATATACATTTTGACTTAGTGAAGAAGGTGAGTGGTGCCAACATTCTATGCATTCAAATAATCGCTTAACCAACCCTGAGAAAATCAAAGGGTCTCAAATTTTGGAACAGAATTGAAACACAATAAAAGGCGAAGCACCAACAGGTAATTTGTGCATTCCCTCCGTTTCAAACAGTACATTTTTCCCTTTTGACTGTGTGCGAATTTCTATTGGACGCGTAAACAGATTGGTTTCTACTCAAATCTTTTCGCCTTTGTTTGGCTAGTCAACCAGCAATTATTTGACGCATAATCAAGGCCTAGCGCCGCAATGTTCGTTTGGTAGTAAAAAGGAAGCGAAAAATCCAATTAAAAACTGGATCGGGAAGAATAGGAAGTGGGGGTGAGGGCGCACCTTAGGGTTGGTGATGTGTGCGTTTTTGCGGAATTGGGAGGCTATGGCAGAGCGGAGCTGGGAGGGATTAACGATGTCGTAGAGGTTGTAGATCTCCATGATCGTCGGGATGGACCTGCAGGCCGACCTAAAAAACTCGAACGTCCGGCTCCTCGCTTCCTCCAGGCTCACAGAGTTCGGCGGCACCTTCACGCTCCTCAGTGTGAACGACATCGATTCCTGCCGAGTTGACTCGCCGATTCTCGGGCACTATCTTGATGTCTCAATTCACTGGTTAGTAGCGGTATCGAGAGACGAGGATGATATGAATCAGCGTTTCTTCTGTTGTTCAAAGGAGGCATACTTGCCTAAAACACCCTCAAACTATTACCCAACTGCAATTTACATTTTTGTTTTCAAGTACGAGAGAAGACTAGCTACTTTCTATGGAGATTAAAAGGTTACAAAGTTTACAAAAGATTACAATCAAATTGAAAGTTCAACTTAAAGAACATACATAAATACATTCAGAGAATTGATAATCAAGAGGTCAGGGTGTAGTATCTATAGTTTTCGTGAGATTTACAGGTACCCACTATTGACTGTGAAATTAAGATTTGTTGTGCTTTGTTCTTTGATGTCCTGATCAGCTATGCTTTGTTCTTTGTGTATCTTGACAAAGTGATACTCTTTTAGCGCAAAATGAATATCCTTTATCAAATCGTTTTCCTTCTGACTAGGGTGCTGCATCTGTGAAAGAATGAGTTTGTTGTGAAAATTTAATTGTGTATGAGTTAGAGATAATCTGCTACTCTAAAGTAAGCTAATAAGTAATCCTTTGAGGCTTGCTTCGAGTTGAGAGTTAGCATAAAAAAATTCTTTTAAAAACATGGATCGGAGTGTGACTGCTAGAGTTATATACAGAGAAGAAGATCTCAAGCTGGTGAGTTGTTGTATCCAGATGGTAGCCATAGTAGACTGAAGCTAAGAGCGGTGTTGTGCAATCGCAAGTCCTGTTAAATTGAATGTGTAAATCCGTAGGACTTCTTTCAGTAGGATAAAGAACGAGTTTGCTAGGGACTTTGTTAACCTTTTGGTATGCAGATCAAAAGGAGTGAGTAAGATGTCTTCTTTGAATCGGGATACTTACAAGATCCCAGACTATATTCTGGTTGCACCAATTAAGCCAAAGGAAGAGAATGATTTTGTTACGAAGCTGGGCAAGGTGAGAGGTGTTTGGTGTTGTGATCCAGGCAATAAGCCATTCGCGAAAAGAGTCTGGATTTACGTGTGCTTGGATGATCATAATGATGGATTGCCAAATAAGAGTGACTTTAGAGCATGTGAGAAAAAGGAGGACTACCGATTCTTCGAAAGAGTGGTAGACTAGGCAATATGAGGATTGTGTGATGCCTAAACTAGTGAATTTTTTTTGATAGAAAGTTTATCTAGAAGAAGTTGCAGATTTTTTGGAATATCGGGAAGGTTTATAGGAAGTGTATCTAGAAGAAGTCTATCTTCAATTTGCCAAGTAGTTCCTAAATTTTGAACCTTTATACCTGCTTGAATTCCTTTCCAAGCCCATCAAGAGGTCCCTGGGTTTGGAAGAGTGAAGTAGATTTTGCTTTTTGTAGTACTTGGATTGAAAGACCATTGCAAGGAGACACTCTGGCTGATTCAGGATTTTCTAACTAGTTTTGGCAAGGAGAGCAAGGTTAAAGAGCTTAGGCTCTCGGAATCCTAAGCCTCCCACTTTCTTTGGCGCACATAGAGAGTTCCAGCTAACAGCCTGAAGGCTTTTTTTTTAGTAGTCACCAGAGCAGAAAAAAGAGCTAAAGATAGAATTAAGTTTCTTACAAACATAGACGGGATAGATAAAGGATTGGATATGATAGACCAACAGACTATTCAGGACTGAAGAGATAAAAGTTGCTATCCCTGCTTTGTTTAACAGAAGACCTTTCCAGCAAACGCAGTGTAATTGAACTTTCTAAATTAAGGATTCGAAGTAGTCTTTCCGGTTGGTTCCTACATCCATCGAGGTGCCAAGATAGCATATGAATTTGTCTTATTTCCAAAATGTTAAGACAGACAGATGCATAAGCTAGTAATTCCTCTGAAGTGTTGGGACTACAGAAAAGTAAAGATTTGCAGAAGTTGATGACTTGGCCCAAGGTACGGCAGTAGAGTTCATGGATGAGTTTAATATTTTCACAGTTCACGGGAGATAGATGGAAAAATAATAAAGTGTCGTCGGTGAACATAAGATGATTAATTGAAGGAGCAAAATTGCATGCTTTTATCCCGTGACTGCCTTTGACTAATTCTGCTTTAATAAGAGCAGCCGAAAGAATTTCTAAACATAATACAAATAGATATGGGGATTGAGGGCCACCTTGTCTAGTACCACAAGAAGGCTGGATCTTTTCAAGGGTGATCCATTTACTATCACGACTTAAGTGACAGTGGTCACACATTGCATAATGAGTTGAACCCAATGGGAGGGGAAGTTTAGTTTGGTTAGGATTGCTTGAATAAAATCCCATCTTAACGATGGAAAGCTTTGCTCATGTCAATTTTCAGAGCTGCGACTGCCAGACTTTTTCTTACGAATTACATCAGTCAATTCTTGAGCAATCAGAATAATGTCAGTGGTGGCTCTATTCTTCATGAAGGCATTTTGAAAAGGTGATATGATTGAGGGGAGAGAAGCTTTGAGGCGATCTGCTAGGACTTTGAAAACAATTTTATCGATAGTGTTACACAGACTAATAGGTCGAAACTCTGAGGGGTGCTTGGGATTTTTTCCTTTTGGGATGAGAGTGATGTAGGAGAAATTAGCTTCCGCGAGGAGATGACCAGAGCGAAGGAAAGATAGAACAGCATAAGTGATATCATGTTTTAGAAAGTTCCAGCATTTTTGATAGACCACTTGAGGGATTCTGTCAGGTCCAGGAGCTTTGAGAAGGGCTAAGCAGAATAAAGCTTCTTTGACTTCTTTCTTTACGAATGGCAAATTAAGTTGACATGCTTGTTCTTCCAAGAGAGAAACATCAAGTGCATTTAGCATAGAGAAATCATGGTGAGATTGCTAATGAGATGGAGTATTCTGGAAAAGCTTAGAAAAGTAATTTTCAAAAGATTTCACGATTTCTTCATCTTCAATGCACCAGATGTTGTCGCTGTTGAAAATACCCTGGATCCGATTATGAGCTATGTGGATCTTGATTGTGGTATGGAAAAGTTTTGGTTTCAAGCACCTTATTTTATCCAACATGGTTTCATTTTCTGTGAAGCAATTTACATCTTTATTTACTTGTCTATTGTTAATCTATTCACCTCTTGCTCCATCTATTCACAACTAGGACTGTAATGAACAAGTATTCGGCTCGTTTAGCAAAGCTCGAGCTCGTCTTCGTTTACTTTGACAGTGTTCAAGCTCGGCTCGTGTTTGTCACAAGCTTCAAATCCATGCTCGCACCCGTGTTCCATAAATTTATAGGAACACGAACAAAGTTGGCTTTGCTTGTAAAAAAGGAATTAAAAAATTAGGAAATTAATCATATTGTACAAATTGCAAGTCTAATTTTTTTTTTCTAACGGTAAAAATAGATAAAGCAATCAATGTTTAGGTTTGATTTTTGGTTCGGTCTATCTGGATTGGACTTATGAAATAATTGTGCTAAATAATTAGACTTAGGAAATAATTAAGCGTATAGTAAACGAGTTGTTTACGAACTTGTTCATGAACGAGTTGGTTGTTCATGTTCGGCTCGTTACTAAAAGAGTTTAATTTTTTGTTCAAGCTCGGTTTGTTTGTTTAATAAATAATCACGAATAAGCTTTTATTGAAAGAACCACAAGTTGGTTCATGAAAAGCTCGGTTCACTTGATGCCATATTCACAACTAATAACAACTTCTCTTTTCCTGGTTTTCTCTCCCAATATCTGCTCCCACTAGAGTCCACCGTTTAAGTTGCAGTATTACCTATTGTAATTTTCTAGCTTTTGTTATATATGTTGACTTTAAGAGTCTATATTCATTATTTTGATGATTCCAAGATTACTGCTCTACATTAATCTAAAAATGCTATGGAGTATGATTTCAGGACCAATCATAGCATGGAATATTCTTTGGTCAAATACTCTGGACTTGGACTTAGTATAGTTTTCTCTCTTTGAAAAGAATCTAAAGTTAAGCCTTCTTAAAGATCTACCAGAAAATCATAAAGGACAAACCAATAGGTGTTCATCTGGCAAACATTTTCATTCGAAGCAAAATGGTCAAAGACTCTGGACTTGAACTTAGTGTAGTTTTCTCTCTTTGAAAATAATCTAAAGCTAAGTTTTCTTAAACATCTACTAGAAAATCATAAAGGACAAACCAAGAGGTGTTCATGTGGCAAACATTTTCATTCGAAGCAAAATGTTTTCATGCGATTGAATCTTTCAGTCCTCACTTATTTGGTTTAAACTAGTTTTCATTCAAAGCAAAATGTTTTCATTCTACTGAATTCTTCAGTCCTCACTTATCTGGATTTAAAACCGTTTTCGTTCAAAGCAAAAGTTTTCATTCGAAGCAAAAGATTTTCATTCGACCGAATGCTTCAGTCCTCACTTATCTGGATTTAAAATCGTTTTCATTTGAAGCAAAGGTTTTCATTCAAAGCAAAAAATTTCATTTGAAGCAAAAGTTTTTCATTTGACTGAATCCTTCAGTCATAACATGTCTGATATTAAATGTATTTTCATTCGAAGCAAATGTTTTCATTCGACTGAATCTTTCAGTCGCCTCAAGATATCTCTGCTCTTCAAATTGATTAGAATGAATCTTGGATTCATTCGACTGAATTCTTCAAAGATGATTAACTAAAAATTCCTTCAAATGATTTCATACATTCGTTCAAATGAATCTATGTGTTATCCATTTTTCTACTTTTTAACGGTCATATTCATTCCAGTATAAAAGGGATCCTTAGAGAGTTTATTCTCAACTTTTCCAATTTCTGAAAAATCTCTCTTACTCCTCTCAGAAAGACTCTCTCAACTTATTCATACATTTTTATACTATTCCTTGAGCGAGTTCCTTGTTTGAGATCTTGTATAGCAAGCTCTTGGAAAAGTTCTTTAAGATTTCAAATCTTCTCACCTAAGAAAGCTTAGCTTTAGCTCACTTACTTTCATTGTAATTTCTACTCATTGAGGAGTGTGAATTGTATTTCAAATTGTATTCTTCATTTCACTTGTAATCGTTAGAAACCTTGATAGGGTTTCAGATCTGTACTATGATTTGAGCTAGCACCCGAAGCTAGCTGTTTATTGAAAGGTCGAGTAGATCTCCGTTGTGTGGAGTGCTAGGGGACTGGACGTAGGCAGGTGGGGCCGAATCAGTATAAATTCTTATGTCGATCTGTTTTTGATGTTATCTTGATTATCTAAATTTTAAATCTCTTATTAGACCTATAAACACATATTCCTCCACCCCCCCCCCCCCCCCCCAACTCGAGTCTGTTTAGGGACCTACAATATATCCATAAAGCAAAACTATAACTTGTGTTTGCATAAGCATTGGTTGTGCCCCAAACCCTAGTTATTATTAAGCGAGAGCACTAAGAACACACTCATCGTGAAGCCTCTCTTTTTCTTTTGAACTTTCTATCATACACTTTCTTCTATTTCTTGAAATTATTCTGCTCATCATCCTTGGAAAAAATTAGCAATGATCATGTATGTAATTTTCATATAGACTTACAATTTAGAAACTTTCCAACTTTCGAGCCTTTGCTCACTCTATCTTACTTACATCGGTAATACATTTGTAACTTTATCATCTTTACCTCTCTTCTACTACTCGCAGTATGACTTCTCTCTCCCCCTAGACAATCATTGATTTCACACCATCATTGGTCTCACTAAGTGCCTATGTTGATAACATTTAATTGCAATATTGCATTTCTATTATCTAAGTTTTTTTCACTATTTTTCCCTTTGGTGTTTAAAGTTGCATATGCATCGGTGCGTCCCTTTAACTAGTTCTATTCATCTATCTGTCTTTAACTAGTTCTATTTATCTATATGTCTGTCTCTATTAGTATTTGTATTACTCTTTTTTTTTAATAGTAAAATTGCATGAATGCGGAAGGTAAATACAGAATTTGGTCCTAAGACCCATATAAATAAATTTGAGAACAAATTGGTTGCAAAAACCAACCAAACACATTTTTTTTTCCTTCTCTAATAACCGAATAAGATATACTATCAACCAAAAAGGAAAGAGTAATCTGTAACAGCTGCATGGAGTAGTCATTCATGAATTCACAAAGATTTGGCTTGGTATGCTAACGAGGCAATGTTTTTGGCTTCCCGGAGGAGTTCCTATTCACCTTAATCTATATAAAAACTATGAAAATCTGTACAGATAAAACATGCGTTGAAAAATATTGGAGTTGCCACGGGCGATACATTATCTGCATGTGCCATTTGATATATTAGTGCGTATGGAAAGTAGCGTGTTTAATATGTCTATTTGAGCCTAGCAATATGTTAAATGGATAGCCATAGCTTGAATGGTATGGTTCTTCAAGGATCTAAAGGTTTGGGCAATGCATTCAAGGATTCTTCCAAAAGAGTAATGTTCACTAACCCCATACTGTTAGTAATACATGATCAAAGCAATAACCGACTGTTAACAAGATCACATTATCGAGGGGACATGTACAACTGTCTTGACTTTGGTGGAAATAATAGGGTAATGCGTGAAAAAGGGAAGAGTGAATGATTTACGAGTATTACAATTAAGAGAAACTGCTAACATGTCAAGTTGGTTAAATAAAAGGGTGATTGGGTGAATAATTTGATGAGGGTCAAAGGATGCATCATAGAATATGATTTCATATTGATGCATGCAAATATGCCAAAAGGTTGAAAAGGTGTAGAGGCTAACTTTCCATTTCGCCTTATTGCGGGAGCTCGAGCTGCTAGACTTGTCGTGAACAAACGCTTATTTTATTATAAGAAAACAAAGATCGTGAAATTTTGAGTGTAAAGGTCTTCGCCAGAGAAATGATCGGAATCTGACGATGGAATCGACGATTCGTCCTGAACACTGAATACCGAGGAACCACATAATTCTGAAGCACATTTGTCACAACACAAAATTCTGAAGGATCCACATATGCTACACTGCAGTATATTCACAAATTGCTCTTAGCAGCAGCTTTGTCAAACTTTGTATAAGGTTGGTCAGTTACAGTAAAAGGCGAACCAAATTCTTAATATGCAACCAAATGGTAAATAGAAAGACAAGAAACCAGAGGTTTGGTAGTGCCATCTTAAGGCTATTAATCACGGGATAATTTCCGGGAGAGAACAAGCATACCAATAGTTGATGGACTAACTGGAAGAGTATACAGCTGGATGACTACTGAGATGATCAAACATACATGGCCGCAAGATGAAATGGCATCACTGCAGAGGCATTTAAGTTGCAGGTGCATTGCCATGACAAAACAGGCTCGAAAGAGGCTGCATCTGAAGAACAAGTGTACCAAATAATGAAATTGCAATAATTGTACGAAAAGAACCAACAAGAAGGACTAAATCCGATAATTATTGCATGAGCATAATAAAAATACAAATCGTGATCAAGAGTAGATAGCTTATCGTGTTGAGGCATCAATACTAACACTGTCATGTAACTAAGGTTCAAAGGGCTCATATCTGTGAAGGCTATGAAGTCGCTCCGTGCTCAAGAGCTCCACAATTTATTATTTTCTTTTGTGCATCAAATAGTTCTAGCCCACGGTATGAAACCATGTTAAATATTGTCCGCTATCAAATGATCATGTTTAAAGCATATTCAATCAGTTTAACTATAATGTCCAAGAAAGCTATACCCAGCTCAACTAAGCCTAACGTCCCAAACTAGTTGGTCGCCTAAATAAACCATTCTCCTCCACTGTATTGCCGAACAATAATGCCACGAAACAATCAAAGGAGAACATATCATCATTCTTCTTTAGGTACGAAATTTGCAAGCAATAACTCGGTAAGGATAACCACTACCTAAGCGTGAAAGTAAAAGACATTCTCAGTAGTTTAGCTGGGCTCTTTGGTAGACCTCTTACCCCCCATATTTCCTAGCTAGTGGTGTGAAAAGAAAGTTAGCGTTGGTACTTTAACAGGAGCAATGGATGTCCAACCAATGATGCCAAAGTTGCAAAGAAACGCATCACTGCGCAATGTAACTTGATTAAGCCTCTGAGGATGTGACCCTGTTATATGAGAGCCAATTGAACAAGAGGCTGGATATGCAGAGAAGTTCGCCTTATGGAAAATGAAGTATAGAATACAAAGTTATCTCAATCTGAGACAAGAAAACAAGTATGGTCAGCATAGAGTAGCGCGCGCGCGT
>JAVXUO010001081.1:0-33999 GCA_033065855.1 Escallonia rubra | reverse complement strand
TGAATATTGACTGTTGCTTGTGCGGATGTGTCATGCAAAATGGGACCCCAATAGGCCTTTGGGTGCGACAGAATAGATTGGGAACAGTTCTTTTGTCCCTCTCTTTTACTCGATGATGCTTTAATTCTTATCGAACAGTGGGAGCTTTATCAATGTAATTTACTCCACACACTTCCGGCTCCTAGCTTCTTCTTGCATCCACCTACTATAAGGACCTAGTTACAGAGATAACATGATCTCTTTACTGTGCACGCATGTTTTCTGTGGAGTGCTTTTTCTCAAGGTTCAACAATCTTTTGCTGCAGTTTAGTTGTTTTCTTTATGTTTGTTGTGCCATATCTAATTGGCGTATTCCCTTTTGCTTTTTTCATTTTTATTTTATCTTCCCTGCTTCTTCATACCTATTTTACTCTTAGGGAGCGAAAAATTGCTTTCAGAATGTCACTGTGATATTATGTCTTAGATCCTTAAGTTCATTGAAAATTGGCTACAGGATTGCTATCTTATCTATATTCTGACCGAGATGTCTGGAAGCACGTGAATGGTTTGGTTTTCGCGGGTACATGCGACTCAACTCGCCTTTTGGCTTTGGTTCTTCGAAATCTTGGATTTAGAGCCATCCCGATTAGTGGTCAAATGACCCAGGTACACTTTGTGTTCACTGACAGATCTAACTGTAGTTTTTTTCCCTTTTTACAGCCTTGTGCGTACTTCAGTGCTATTCTTCTTTTCTGTTAACTTTTGCATCTTCTTCCAAATTTTGCCTACAGGCAAAGCGGCTTGGAGCTTTAAACAAGTTTAAGGCTGGAGAATGCAATATTCTTATCTGCACTGATGTTGCTATGTTGCTAGTAGAGGACTTGATATTCCGTCCGTGGATATGGTTATTAACTTTGATATCCCCACAAACTCGAAGGTTAGACTTCTTATGCATGTGGTACTAAGTATAGTTATAGATGTTGGAGCCTTGGCTGACGCAAGTGTTGCATCCTGGTTTTTCGTCTGTTTCGAGTATCATTAGTTTGCAGAGTTCATTTTGTCTCTAATATTGAGACATAAGCAGTTTTTTGTGGGAAAGACATGTTAATTGCTTTGAATCACATCAATTTAACTAATAACTGTTATTATTATTATTATTATTATTATTATTATTATTATTATGCATATATAAAAGACGAGTTTATCTCCGGTTTTGCTCGAAATGTCATCTTTTTATTCCAAACACGCTTCAACTTGGGCTCCTTATCTAATAAATTATGATACTTATGTGTCTTTATTTAGTGCTTCAAATATTGCAACATGTGTCCTTTCAAGGTCTCTAATTGTAATTGTCTCTACTTACTTTTTTGTGGACCTTTGTCAATTATAATAACTAAGCTTGCAAGAACTATCATGACAGCTTCAATAAGCCATCAAAAGTTTGGCAACGACCTCAAACGTCGTAAGCATCTACCTAATCAACATGCTAATATGTTAGGACATACTTTTGACTTTAATATTTACTCTGTAAAAACATTCTTACAATAGTTTAGTACTTAAAGTATATTCTGTTACCAACTAATTATGAGATAATAAAATGCTTTAAGTCCGGAATACACATTAAGTTGTACTTTGAAGGTATATAAGCCTTTTATATCAAGAAAATGATTTTATAGAAAGAAAGGTGGAACAATAAACAAAAATTACAAAAAAATCTAAAACAAATGAGATAATAAAATGCTTGAAGTCCGGAATACACATTAAGGTATACTTTGAAGGTATATAAGCCTTTTATATCAAGAAAATGATTATAGGGAAAGAAAGCTGGAACAATAAACCAAAATTTAAAAAAAAATTTAAAAAAAAAGAAAAGAAAAGAAAAGAAAAAAAAGGAATTACCTACTCCTTTATTGATCTGTTTCAATAATCCTTAAAATTGAATGCGGTTGTTTTCAAAATTATCTTGCCTTGGGTTTCCATTAGCATAATCAGTGGGTTCGGTTGCAAAATTGTCTCCCTTATTTTTAATCTATTGCTTTTTATAGTGTAATTCAAAGTTTTTTATTTTAAAAGTTTTTATTCTGGTTACTGGATTGGAAGTTTTCTTACGATATGTTAGAAAAGTAAACCCCCATACTTGGTCATAGCTCTAAAATCCTCCTTCATTTCAAATAAGCACCAAATATATTCTTCAGAACATGTCACGTAAAAATGTACAAAGAAAGGATGTGCAGGTGATTTTCGTAGTTAAACATTTTATCCTTAGTTGACAAATCCCAACATTTTTGATTGGGTTTAATGTGGTGGTGGGAGTGTGGGATGGTCCATGGTAACGGTACTAGCAAGATGGCGATAGATTTGGTGGTGGTGATGGTAAAAGTACTAACTGTGGAGCGCGTGGCCGTGGCTATTATTGTCGTGTTGGTGTGGTAGGTGTTAATGAAGTAGTGATCTCTAACAATCGGTGGCGATTGGGTGGGCAGTTTGGTGGTAGTGGCGATGGTTGTTGCTGGTGGTAGTGATAACAGTAATGTGGTATAGTGGCAGCAATGACGAAGGTGGTAGAAATTGTGGTGACAGTAAGTTTGTGGAGGTAGTAGTGCAATAGCGGTGGACAACCGATGTATACGATAAAATAATGTAAGTTCTATATGTTTAGTTCCTCCAACCCTTGTGGAAGTATATAGATTCTTTATTTGATGACTTGGAGCTCAGAAACACTGATCTGTAAGCTTTTCTTGGTTTTCTTCTAATTGGCTCTTTTTTTTACGCTATTCCTGGTTCTACTAAGGCCTTCATTCTCTTCTTTAGTTAGTTATGCTCTCTTTGCGCTTAGCCTAACTTCCTTTCTCTTGCCTTGGCTTGCTCTTCAATCGCGTTAAAGTGAATATGCATTAATTAAAGCTAGTTCAAGGGCCAGATAATCTAGTTCTTCTAGGGTGGAATTGACCATCCGTTGACTTAGACAAGTTGGAGTCTCCATTTTGTTAACGAGCCTGACTTAGCTTGACTTTCTCTTTTCTTTGGGAATGAGCCACCCTAACGCCTTAATCTAAGAGTAATACCAATAAAGATAGTAGATCATGACGTAACTGCCGCAAGGCAAGGAATAAGCATCCAAGTGATATGGTTACTTCTATTGCCTAATACAATCTAGGATGGAAAGTAATAGATCCTCGCTCACCAACTCGAACTCAATCCCTTTTTTTAATGCTGGAGCTGGGCTAACAAGCGCTTGAAACTAATAAATCCTTGGTCACGAACTCGAACTCAATTACATCTTTTTCCCCCACAGTGCGGGAGTAGCTAGGCTAACAAGCGAAGTGTAATCATAAAGCCAAAACAATAATGCAACTTGGCCCTGCTGGGGGTTCGCCGCGGTTCATTGCTGTGCTTACACAGTAGACTATCCTTCTCAGAAAGCTCCGTGGGACCACCTATGCACTCCTTTTAGTTCCAAAGTTCAGGTAGCAAAGTTTAGGACGCGGTACCAAGAGGTGGTGCCCCGCCCGTAGCTAGGCAGGAAGATAGATATTATGAATAAACGATTTCTTGTCCTGAATCAAAAGAGAAAAAAGGACCGGACTTGGCTGGAAGTTGAAAAAGGATCCCTTATGGGTCCTTTGCTGCATGTACGAGACGAGTTTGACTGGCATTTTTTTTACTAATTGTAAGGCTGTTCACCAAGAAGTGGCCTTTATAAGTTTTGCAAATTCGTAGCCCCACGGTGGTAGTCTAATTTTAACAGTGAAATCACATATAGTTGAGATGAGTTACACACTTTAAATACTAAGATGAGCTAGGCAAAAGGACATAAGCAAAGCTTGGGAATTTGCTTTCAGGTAGGTTGCACTCTACACGTTTCACTGGTAAAATGAAATGGATCACGCTGACATGATAAGAACATGCAAACATCATTTACTCAATACTCTAAAGAGAAAAAAAAAAAAAAAAAAGTGTTGATAGAAATTTGCAGCTTTGAATTTCCCTTTTGGATATTATTGTGAGATACTCTCTCTTTTGTGGTGACAAAATCTCTGAAGTGTTGCTCATGTGAGAGGATCAGTTCTGAGTGATGATTTTTTATATCACACAATGCCAGAGTCGCTGATACCTAATGATGCCAAGGAAAGTGGGTTCGTACCTACGTGGAGGTGCCACAAGGAATGTTGTCCGAGTCAGATGCCAAGTATATTGATGTGGGAAACAGCAAGGGTGGAACAAGGGCAGAGACCAAGGGCTTCCCAGACAGAGCTTGAGGGTGGCAGTGCTGCGAGGGCGATAGCGCAGGATGAATACACGACGACAGTCACAGTCCGATGCTTAGGTCCAGAGTCAGGGTCCTGTATGTTTCTCTCTCTAGGATTCTAGAGTGAGAAAGTGAAAATGTTCTGAAAATGTCCAACCTTAATGTTCTGTCTGAATGAATTCTCAAGACCTCTATTTATAGAGATTGAGATGATGATGTCATTAACCGACACGTGGCGCTCCCCGGGAGTGACACGTCACCGGGGGGTCCACGGGTGCCGGTGCTCCATGGACTGTCGGATCGCATATTCACCCGGCCTGCCCCGCACAGCGTCGCTCTGTCTGTCTGGAAAGACTGGCTCCCACAATGTCGGTGTGGCCAGAGAACCCCTTGATCTAGCCTCCAATCCAAGCCCTTGCAGAGTCCCACAGGCCTGGCAGCGGTGGGGAAGACCCGACGCCCAACTGCCAGGTGAACTAGGCGCGATGCCCTCCGAAGACCTGCTCCCGTCTCGGAGTGACCCGGGGGTCATAGTCCCTAGGGGTGCCGACGCAAGCCCCCAGTGCCGGAGCACGTAGGCCAGTCACGCAGGCACCCTGGCGGAGATAGTGTCCCGGAGGAGTCGCCTATTCCGCAGGCCGAGGTAGCATCCCGGAGGAGCCGTCTACCTGGCCGGCCAAGGTAGCATCCCGGAGGAGCCGTCTACCTGGCAGAAGGGGAGTCTTCGTGCCGGAGCACTTGGAGCTCCCTGGCAGAGATAGTGTCCCGGAGGAGTCGCCTATCCCCGCGGGTGAGTCCTTGTGCCGGAGCACTCGGAGCATGTCAAGGTAGCATCCCGGAGGAGCCGTCTACCCGACTGGCCGAGGTAGCATCCCGGAGGAGCCGTCTACCTGGCGGAAGGGGAGTTGAAGAGCTCCCTGGCAGAGATAGTGTCCCGGAGGAGTCGCCTATCCCCGCGGGTGAGTCCTTGTGCCGGAGCACTCGGAGCATGGCAAGGTAGCATCCCGGAGGAGCCGTCTACCCGACTGGCCGAGGTAGCATCCCGGAGGAGCCGTCTACCTGGCGGAAGGGGAGTTGAAGAGCTCCCTGGCGGAGATAGTGTCCCGGAGGAGTCGCCTATCCCCGCGGGTGAGTCCTTGTGCCGGAGCACTCGGAGCGCGTCAAGGTAGCATCCCGGAGGAGCCATCTACCCGACTGGCCGAGGTAGCATCCCGGAGGAGCCGTCTACCTGGCGGAAGGGGAGTTGAAGAGCTCCCTGGCGGAGATAGTGTCCCGGAGGAGTCGCCTATCCCCGCGGGATGTTGCACACTCCGGAGAGTGGGTCGAAGCATGTTCCACGACCAAGGCAAGGTGCGCATGGTGTGGTGAATGAGTGTGGTGCCCGGGGGCATGTAACATGATTGTGGCGCATGGGCGCGATGAAGTGAGTAAGGTGCCGGGGGCACGTCTTTGTGACAGAGAGCCTGGGGCACGGCTGTATCAGCGGCGCGGCGCACGGGCGTGACGAAGTGTTGGAGTGCGGCGCCCAGACGCCGGCGATAGGTGTCGCGGAGTTGTGTTCGGGCGACGGGGGTCGCGGAGTTGTGTCCGGGCGACGGGGGTCGCGGAGTTGTGTCCGGGCGACGGGGTCGCGGAGTTGTGTCCGGGCGACGGGGTCGCGGAGTTATGTATGGTCCCTTGAAGAGAAGTGAAGGTGTTAAGTATGGAGACCAAAGGCCAACCCATAGGGGAAGTCCAAGGCCAACCCTTAGGGGGAGGCCAAGGCCAACGCCAAGGGGAGGCCAAGGCCGAGGCCGACCCCAAGGGGAAGGCCAAGGCCGAGGCCGACCCCAAGGGGAAGGCCAAGGCCAACTTCCTTGGGCAAGTGCCATGGTGCGCCGATGGGCGACATGCGAAGTGCGACGGTCGAAGTGTCATGAGGCTTTGCGCGAAAATGAGCTTCTTAGTGACGAAGTAACGTAACGAAAGTGAGAAGTGCACGTGACTTGAGCGTGCATGCTTTGACCGGTTGTGAGCGTTGAAAATGACTGTTACTTGTGCGGATGTGTCATGGAAAATGGGACCCCAGTGGGCCTTTGGGTGTGACCAGAATAGGTTGGGAACACCTAATTTGTCACTTAATACGACTCATAATACAGTATTTTGTTACTTAAAAGCACTCAAAAAGAAAGTTACGAGGCCACAGAAAGGAAGTTTTTCAAGAAGTTGTAAGCTATCTATTCAAATTATGCTGTTCACTATTTCTTTGACTTTCAAATATTAAATTTCAGAATTTCGTTGTTCTTGACATATGAAGAAAGTCCTGTGCATTCGACCGGTCCTTTAGCTAGTTTTACTTGATCATTTGACTTGAGATTTTGTATCAGCTAAAATTTGGAATAACCTGGTAATGTTGCACTTGAATAAAGGGAAGGTTGACGGGAGCTGCCTTACCCCGCTACAGTGAAGCAGCTGTTTCTTTATTCCGAACCTGTGACTGCATGTCGCAATTGGCAATCTTGTTGCTGCACAATTCTTACGCTCCTGCCCTTCATTGCTTTATACTCCTCCTGCCCCCTTACCTGAAGAAAAGCAAGAAAAAACACTTAAACTGCCCTTTTTTTAATACGTTCTACTCTGTGAATCTTTCTCTTCCCTGAATTTTAGTTATATATTCCAAAGAAATTATCGATCTAACAAAGAAAAAATGTTCCTTGTGGAGGCTCGACTTTTATTTGTTTCACTAGTCTTATCTCTGGCAAAAAGTTCACAAAACCTGCAACTTGTCATTCATCTGCCAATTGTACGGAATGGTCAGCAGGATTATATACATTTAGTAGGAACGACTGCTCGAGCTGGACGATCTGGTATTGCAATCTCGTTAGTGAATCAGTATGAATTGGAGTGTTATGTACAGATAGAGAAGTTAATTGGTATGCATCAACACTCATGAATTATGTTAGTGATTTCAAAGCTGGTTAGGTTGACAACATTGTCTGTTTCAGGTAAGAAGTTACCCGAGTTTCCAGCCCAAGAAGAAGAAGTCCTGCTTCTGTTGGAACGGGTTATGGAAGCAAAAAGAATATCTATCATGGTACGACCTTGGAATTTAAGTTGGTATCTTCTTCATTGTTTTTGTGATTCTTCAGTTACTAACTTTAGGAGTTGTACCTTGAGAGCATGATAGTTTTACTTGGATAAATTGGTCCATCCGGAGTGGTCTTATCTATATAGTATGAACCACAGAGACCTTCTATGGTCGAGGTATCATGTCCTGCACTTGCCAACACCCCGGCACCTCACCGACACCTTCAGACCAGAGGGGTCCAAATTTATTATTTTTTTATGTTATCGGACACTCTGGTATGGCACTTCTTACACGAACTTATCAGAGGTCGGGATAAAACGTTAATAACAGTAGGGGCTCTTTAAAGGAAATTGAGAATCAGGTAAAGACTAATATATCCGCAGATCGGATATCGCTTTATTTGTTTTCATTGGTTACTGCAATGCTGCCTAACTGAGAGGGAGACAAAGATGAGGTGACAGAGGATTTTGCTTTGCTCTTTTTTTCTGTTTTTTGTTATCATGTCTTTGTTTTTTCTTGTGATGGCCTGTTGCTTCTGTTTCTTATTTCATATTTTTGTTTCTTCTCTATTAACTCCTTTCTCTCCGTCCTTTCTGCTGTAATTAAGAAGAAAGACAACAACTTCAGTAATTTCGTTCCAATCAACTTCTTCAATTTCCTGCTTCTCTCTTTCTTCACTGCGGTTGAATTGATGCTGAAACTTGCTTCTTACCTGGTGTCGGAAATGGATTTGAGTGATGGTAGTAGTGCAGTAGGTTCAGCTAGGGCAGATGACCCATGTAAACCTCTGTGGAGATTTCTAACACAGTGTAGCAAATCTGCACAAGGTGCAGGAAACTTAACCCTGAAATGCAATTTTAGAGGTGGAATGTGCTTGAAACTTGGTAAACGCATATACGTAAAAGAATGCATAAAAATATTCAGCGGTTCTTGTGATGTCCAAAATCTGGTTTTTCGGAAGTTGTGGAATTAGGTGTTCCAGTTTGTGTCGGTCTCAGACGCGATGTCCATGTCCGTGTCGCTGCTAGTTTATATAGTTATTTCTAGTAGTTGAAACACAACAATAGGTCACATTTGGAACTTAAGTTATGCCCTCTAATAGATTACTTGGAAGTTGGATTCGTTTGGTCCAACTTTATTGGCTAGGATAGTGGTTTCATAAACTATATTTAGATCAGCCAAAAGAAATATTTATGCAAAGTTTATCATCTGTTTTTGGTACAAGAGACTCTGCTTGTCAGTAAACATTGTAGAGTCAGTACTTGATTGATTCGAAATTGCTTATTGAAGTTATATCAGCTATCGTAATGGTAATGATTTGCAGTGCTTATACTGCTTAGTTTTTTAAGGTCATTGCCCTACCCTCTGATATTTGCATTAGTCTCATTCGTTTTATCTATCCACACCGTTCCTTTTTCGCCAGATATAAATGTTTCAATCTATACCTGTCTAGACTTATGGCTTCTCATATGCTAATTGTGTTACCTACTGTTTTTGTATTTTTTATTTTCCATGAGACGTTCTGAAAATTTTAAGCTATTTTGCTTGAATCTTCTGTAGAAAATTAAAGAAACCGGAGGCAAGAAGAGACGAAAGGATGGAGACGATGACGAGGAAGAATTTCACAAATATTTAGACCGCAAGAATGGGAAATCATTTAAGAAATCACAGATAAGATGACCCAATCGAACCTGTTTGCATATTTTGTTTTAGCAATTTTTTTTTGTTATGACGACGTTATTTCTAGGTAACGTATGGATATGCATATTTGATGAGAGTCTTTATTTGTTTTTCTAGTTTTCAAGGTTTCTTAATATCATTTTTCTTGTTCGGCAATCTTCAATGATTGATCTACATGATCTACTTTCTACTAGCCAGTAAGTTGTATGCTAATGTTTTTATTTTGGACCAACTAATCCACATGACCATCTGCAGTACTTGTTATGGTTTTCTTTCTGAAATATGATTTGGGTTACCGGCCTGTTTCCGATCCCTTCTGTCGTCGCCGGGTCAAAACCAACTTCTGTCGCGGCTAAAGACCAGTCCAGTGCGGGATCCATCAGACTGTACTGTATTCATGTTCAAGGGCTAGAAATTGGCGTTTGATTGCCTTCACTTCACTGCCAGATATCGCTCAGTCCGCGGGTTAAAATGGATGTCTCAGCGTCGGAAAAGTGCTTTCAATTGCAGCCAAAGAAAGTTCAGAAGCAAAATGCATTGCTCATGAACATGAACGGTTTGCTGACTTTCGATTTGCAGATGCGGTATAATCCAAGCAAACCTCATGCACCTTAACCAAAGCTTCTGAGATGGTATGAGTGACCTACCCCTTGTGTTAACTCGCCAATTCTTTAAGATCCTTGCCATCCCATTTTGTAAGTTAAGTGTAGTATAAATAACATGGTAGCTTCCTCTGTCAAAAGTAAAAAAGCTCTGAAGGATGCAGCCATGGCATCTTTGTACCTGGAGCGGAAAGACTTGTCCCCAAAGCTTCCATATCGACCCAAAATGCCCCTTCCAACCGAGTTAGCTGAGATACTTACCTCTAGACACTTCCTCTCAATTTGTTCCACTTAAGAGTCTATGTCCGTTCAGTTTGCTAGAAGAATAGTCAATTGATCATTTAGCATATTACATTGAAAAACAAGAAATTCATGCATTGCAACCAAATGGAGCTGGAACTACAGTAGGAGGAAATCCAGGCTATGCACCAAGTAGTTTGTACAGATATTTGCTTGTATTCAAAAATCACAAACAGTATTGTTTGTGAAAAATTGATCCGAAACCACCAAATTTTGGACTTACAGCCAATTGAATCATTAAATAGTGTTACACAATAATGGTTGGCCATCAGAAGAAGAGGTAATGCTGTTGTAGAAATTTAGCTCCATTGATGTTGAGTTACCATCTGAAAGCACCACTGGCTCTGCTCCACCAGTGCATCCTACTTCTTGGAAAGTTGTTTGTAGTGTTGAAGACTTGTTCTTGGACGTACCAATGCCTTCCAATTCAGTAGCTACCTCTTTCATAGTCGGCCTATTTTTTCCATTCAAGTTCAGGCATCGTCTTGCAAGGCTGGCAACTGCCATGAGCTCTACCTTCGTACCCTCCTTTAGAACTCGGGGATCAAAGATTTCAAAGAGACGGTTCTCTTCTTCGGACAATAAAAAATGTGTCGCCAAACTTCTTTGCTCGCCTGTTCTGGTCATAGAAATTGGTTTTTTTCCCGTTAAGAGCTCAACAAGAACAACTCCAAAGCTGTAAACGTCGCTTTTTTCAGTGAATTGACTCGATTGAAAGTACTCGGGATCCAGGTAGCCAAAGGTCCCTTTCACTAAGGTAGTCAGGTGAGTTTGATCAATTGCAATGGACCGCGAAGTTCCAAAGTCCGCCACTTTGGCTCTATACTTGTCATCCAAAAGTATATTGGTGGACTTTATATCTCTGTGGTAGATAGGAATGGAAGTTGAGGAGTGCAAGTACGCGAACGCTCCTGCTACCTCGGTGGCAATGCGCAAGCGCAGTTCCCATGAAAGAGGGAATTCATTGCTTAGGTCATGGATATGTTTGAAAAGGGTTCCATTTGAGATGAATTCATAGACTAGTAGAGGAACTTCGGTCTCCAAACAACATCCTAATAGCTTAACGACATTTCTGTGATTGAGTTGTGAAAGAATGGCAACCTCGTTAATAAACTGCTCCAATTGACTTTCGTCGACTATCTTAGACTTCTTAACTGCCACGATTCGCCCATCCGTTAACATCCCTTTGTACACTGTACCTTGGCCTCCGCGGCCAAGTATACGATTCTCGTTGAAGTTGTCTGTGGCTTTCTCCAATTCTTTGGCACTGAATTGTGTCTTCTCAGCAGAACCGTTATCCACTGATGATTGTTGTTGTAACAGGAGACCGCCATTGCGCTTGAAGAATTTTTCTTTACGCTACTTATTCTTTATCCTCAGTACTATTTTGTACAGCCAAAAGATGCCTATTATGAGAAATAAAGCCCCCATGCTTATGCCAACACCTGTAGATATCCAGAAAAAATGGCCATGTGGAAATGCAGAGCTGCGATAGATTCTCCAATCCAATGAAAGATGATGAAATGCAGACGGACATTACCTAGAATGACCTCTTTTTTGGATGATTTCGTTTGGCACCAGAAGCTGCTGTCAGTTGCATTTTGCCTGCATTGTCCTCTGCAATTGGCGCATACTTCAACAACTAATAACACACAAAACAAGTTGAAGTACGTTACTTATAGCCAAGCAAGAACAATAGTATCTACCAACCACAAACACAAAGGCAAACCAACAAAGAAAGCCATAAAAACATAAAAATTAAGGTAGCCGATGAAAGAAAAATGAACGAATTGCAAGGACCATAACGGATGGCCAAAAGTACTGTATTTTGAGGTCACATTCCTCTGATGACAGTAGTTTTCCATTTGTCGTGAAATACAAGTGTGGAAAGGTGGAGTGCGAATATTGTCACCCGAAAACTGTACTCTATATACAGGAAAAGCGTACCTTGACAACCATTGGTTAAATAAGGGTTCCCCACTTCATTCCATCTGCACGAACAACTCCATGTCGTATTGGTGGTGTTTCCGGAAATCCGGAACTCGGTGATGGTAGTACCACCACTGCAATTCCGGATATCCACCTCTTGGAGGGTCCATCGCAACACAACCGGAACGAGACCTCTGATTGGTAAATCATAGCGATGATTCGAGCTGCTGTAATCCCCGATCCAACTCTCCTCCACCAAAAATCCGGACACACAATCTTCTTTGGTTGACAAATTGAAACTGTATTTATTGAGGTCGAATGGAATTGTGGTTTCACAACAATTTATTCCATAGCAACCCATCACTGGCATCGTACTATTTTCATAGCAAAATGTTGAGCATCCCGCAATTACTATCCCATCGTGGTCTAGAATCGCGTTTCCACAGCCCAACACCGCGAACTTGTTGTATTCGCTGTGAAATAGAAAAGGAGTTCCTTCTAGACTCTTCTTAGTCAGTGAAAATCCTTCACGGCGAAACTCTCCGCAAGCCGTAACCCGCGGGTTGTTGACTGTGATGGTTTGCCTCGTCAAAGACACATTCAACACTCGGAAATTGCTCGATGTAAGGTATGGTCTCGGAGGGTTAAAAGACTGGTTACAGGTTACAGCGTAATGTTGGTGTAGGTAGCAATTGGAACCAATACCAAACGGGTAAGGGATGCTTACGTTTCCGCAATGATCTTGGCAACCATGTTTTGCTGGAGATGAAGCTGCTGCTACTGCTGATGGTGGGGCTATCATTAACCATAAAAACAAGATTAGGGGAACCATTTTGGGTACTTGATAAGTTCACTTCTAAATCTGAAATGCTATATATACAGAGAGTTTCTCCACACACAATGTTCTACGAAGTAGTTTTCCTTGACAAGTATACGTGTGGAAAATATAGCATGCATCCTTTTCACTGACAATTATACGTGTGGAAAATATAGCATGCATCCGTTTCAATTATACTTTGAAAGGATTTCATGGACTTTGTTTTTTCATGTTAAGCAGATGCACTTTCAGTTCTTAGTTTTCTAGCTAAAAATTACAGTAGTAAATTACAGCTCTATACCAAAAGGGACTCTGCCAGAATCTTGTAGGACCATTGCCAGAATCGCCAAAAACTTGCTGGACTGTTGCTGAACATCGCTGCTTTCGGCTGTGGGAACTCGACGGACTTCATTTTTACACTTTCAGTAGTTATAGGCAGACACGAAAATAGTAATTCTTTTTCGGTTCATTTTCCTAATATTGACATTTTAATATCTTATTGGCAGTTATCATAGAGAGAGTGGCCTCTACCTTTAATTTTTAATAAATCCTCAAAGCGAGGGGAACAACTTTTGCATTCTGTTATCAACTCCAATCAGACAATCCATTAATTCAACTAGTAAAGAACTAGTCAAGTTAGTTAAAGCCAGATACAAAAGTACAATTTCAGAAATCACCGAGTTCTAGGTTCTCTCTCTCTCTTTTTTTTTTGGGCTTTAACAAGTCACGCAATTGGTCATTCACAGCATTACGATGCCTTCCCTATTCATCACGGGTTGGTTATTCACAATGTTGGACCCAGGAAGTATAATCCAGGGACCCAAAATAAAAAAAGAAAAAAAAATTGAGTCTAAATGTAAGAATCTTAAGGATTCAAGTTCACATAAAATATGCGAACCAAAAATGTTAAATTTAGGAGTTGTTCATCAATGCTTCCCATAAAATAGAAACTTACTATATCTTAAAAAAGCAACTTTTCTGAACTGTATTATCACTTTCAAAACTTTCGAACTCGATGTTCTTTACAACAGTGAAAGTCATAAATGATCGAGTCTATAATATACTCCTCCAAAATATCTTCTCAATGTACACGAACAAAAAAAATCAGGGAGAAAAATCATCATTCATCTTGTTTCAGATATGGGTTTTGACCATTTCATAGCCGAGAATGCTCGTTCACTCCTTGCGGCATCACTCACTTTGAGTACTAATTATATACTACATCTGTTTCAATTTAATTGCTCTATTTTGACTTGATACATATATTGGATATAAGTCACATGTTGTATGTTTTTCATTCTACCTCCGGGGGGGGGGGGGGGGGTGGAGTTGGTCAGGAGAGAGAAAATTGAGTTAGTGGATTGTTAAATGTGAAAAGAGAAATAGAATTAAAAAAATATAAAAAAGTAAATATAAAAAAACACATACATAATCTTTCCTAGTCTTAAAAGTAAACAATTTTTTTGAGACAGCTCAAAGAGGAAAACTGATCAATTAAAGTGGGATGGAACGAGTAATAGTTTCACTATTCCCAATAAGTTACTCCGTATTTAACTTGGAAAAACTAGTCAACAATAAATCACGAACTAGAAAAGTAAATGCGGATATTCCTGAAACTCACGAAGAAAAGAGGAAGTGAGTTAGACAATGATCCTTAGGGAAAATGAGAGAGGCCACTTGAACCTCACTACATAATTGGAGTTAGCACTCCCTCTTAATTCAAATATTTTGGTACAATTCAAAAGAGCTGAACAAACCCAAAAATTTTCCAGTATGTCTTTAGCTACATTTACTAGTCAAACCTTTAAACCAGAAAAAAACTGTGTCAAACATTCCAAGAGTATGAGTCAATTCTCAAAATGGAGATGTTTTGACAGGGTTTTTACCCTAAATAATGTAATTTTAATACTTAATTATCTATCTACCACATTTTAAAACTTATTTACCCGCATATTGCATTTTTGAAAGTCGCGGTTCAGAACCATGATTTTAAAGAAGAAAACGTGGTTATATATATATATATATATATATATATATATATATCGATGGAAAAATAATTATTTCTCGTTGATCTGGCTGTCCACTAGAGGCTGTAGACGGAAGAGCGAATATTTGCTTGCGTACAAGGAATTTGTTTCTCGGTGCAGTATGGTATTTCTTTGCGTAGTTGATATTGTGTCATCATGCTTGTGATATTGCTTTAAAGGGACATAGTTTAGGATTAACAGCTTAGAGTTAGTGTTTCTTGCTTATGGTTCAATATTAGGGGTTAGGGTTTAAATTTCACAGGTTAGGATTTAGTTTAAGGTTGTTTTAGTTAGGGTTGAGGATCAGGATTTAGTTTAGAGTTTGGTTTAGGGGTGTATTTAGGGTTAGAGTTGGGGTTCGGGTTTAGGTTTAAGGTTAGGCTTTAGGGTTTAATTAGGGGTAGGGTTATATTTAGGGTTTACGGTTTAATTGGGTCTAGAGTTGTATTTGGGGTTAGGGTTGTATTTAGGGTTTAAGTTTTAAGATATACGACTTAATTAGGATTAAGGTAATTTAGGGTTAGGGTTGTATTTAGGGTTAGGTTTTAGAGTTTAATTAGGGTCTAATGTTTAATTAAGGATTATGGTTTAATTAGGGTTTATGGTCTAATTAGGGTTTAGGGTTTATTTAGGATTAGGGTTAAGGCCAAGGTTTAATTAAGGTTTAGGGTCTAATTAAGGCGTTGCATCAACGACCACAGACGAGGGCGATGGGAGGTGGGGGGTGGGAAGGGGGAAGGGCGGTGTGGTGGTGGTCAGACTGTCGCAAGCGAGGAGGGATGGGGACAAGGATGGAGTGGTGGCCGTAGTTGAAATAAAATGGTGATGGAGGTGATCGAAGAGGAGGTGATCGACTGTGGAGGGGACAGTGAAGGAGGCGATGAGCAAGCGAGAGAGAGAGAGAATACGACGAAAAGAAAGAGAAACGGGGAGTTAGGGTTTTGGACTTAAGAGACTTTTAGCGGCGAATTTTGGCCGTCGTTAAAAGTAATGTTTTTAAAAAATTTAATGAGTTTTAGCGCCAAATCTTTAGCGACGGTTGAGATCATACGCTAAAAGTCATAAAAAAATTAAAATATTAGCGACGGATTTCAATATGTCCCTAAAAGTCCGTTCACTAAATAATTTTCAATTTGTCTTCCTTTCGAGCCAAAAGAAAGTTCGATCCAAATTACAAAATTTGAAAAAACTATTTAGCGACATATCTTCCATCCGTATTAATTCGTAGGTGAAGGTCTGTTGCTAAAGGTGAATTTAAAGATGGATATTGGTCAGCCGCTAAAAGTCTGTCGGTGAATGGGTTTTTTCTTGTAGTGAATGTGCACAATCAACGAATCCGTGAGAAAATCATCATTTGTCTTGTTTTGGAGTGGAGTTTTCACCATCTTTATAGCCGACAATGCTTATTCTCTACTTGGAGTATCAGTGGCTTTGAGTCCTACTCATATAATTTCATAATAATTAATTTAACTTGGAAAGATTTGTCAACAATAAACCACATTATCTTGCATGAAAAAAGCTTAACTTGTATATGTATATGTGTATTAGTAATGTAATTATGAAATTATATTATGACATTACTAGTGATGTATATATTAATATACCTTAAGAATTTGAACACATAACCAAGGGGGTTGGTTGAGTTGGCAAGGGGCCTCGAGGAATGACCTCGAGGAATGACCTCGAGGTCCCGTGTTCGATTCATCCCCCTGCGGTTACCTATATTTGCAGTTCTATTATTTCCCTATGGGAAATTCAACAAAAAAAAGAATTTGAACACATAAAAAAATTAACAATGGTCTATTCTTTTTATTTTTATTTTTTATAATCCAGAGATTTAGAATTTGAAATGAAGGTGGAGCAGGGACCTGAGATGTGGATCTTTTAAGGCACTTTGGCATAGTTTTAGCGTTCTCGTAAATATATAAGGGAAAACTAGCTAATGACCCCCTCTACTATAGGCGGTGTGCGATTTTCCCCCCTCTCCTCTACTCAAAACTTAAGCACTAAACCCCCCCCACACTTACGGAAATTGGGCACGTTAGACGGATCCATTATGAATTGCCTGAAATGACCAAAATGCCCTTATGTCCTTACTATATTTTAGCTAGATGCCATTCTTTAAACTCATTTATCTCTCTTTTCTCACTTCTTCCACCCATATCTCCCACCTTGCCTGCCCACCACCCACCACCACACACCCCCTCTGCACCACGCACAAGGGTTCCCCCCCTTAACCCCCCCACCCCACTCACAAGGGTTCCCCCCCTCAACCCCCCCACCCCACTGCACATACACACAAACATGCCCAAAACACCCATACCCACAAACTCCCCCCAAAACCAACCACCATATCGCACAAACCCATCATAGCGCCTTTTTTGAAATCCAAAATTTTATTGAAGAATAGATTAATTTTGACTTAAATTTGTTGAATCGAAAATATTTAGAAAAATCGTGAATAAATTTCTCAAATTGGCTAGTCTGTACTAGTAGTGGGTCGTGTGTCATCGGCGATGGAGAATGGCCGTGACCAGTGTTATTAAAGGCGCAGGCGCACCTAAGGCGCAAAAGGTCCTTAGAGCCTAGGCGCAAGGCGCAGGCGCGTGCCTTTTCGAAGTAAGGCGCAATATTAAAATAAATAAATAATAGTGCATTAAAACAGTAAAATTAAGTAAAAAAAAATTCAAAACATGATAATTAATAAACTTCCAAACAATAGAAAAAGTTTCAAATATCATAACACCATAATATAAGAAGCCTCCAACATTAGAAAAGTCTTAAATCCACTGAATGAATTTTTGACGCATTAATTTACAGTATAATCCTAATTGCTCCGAATGTAAAAGAACTTGGCCTAAAATGGGAGGGAAGAGAGTAACTGGTAACGAACCAGCAAAATCACTGGTGCAGGTGATTCGATGGAGCAGCCGAGCAGCAAAGGGAAGAGAGAGGCCGGAGCGACGAGCTTTCGACGGCAACGGGAAAGGCGATGCGGCAGGTGAGAGAGAGGCTGCTTCGGTGGAGCAGTCGAGCTCGAGCAGCAAGGCAAAGAGAAACAGCCAAAGTGTCGGCCGGAGCAACAAGAATCTCGGCGGCGATGCGGCAAGTGAGACCGTGAGAGAAAAGCTGATTCGGTGAGAGTCGTGAGACAGAATTGGTAAAGAAGATATGCACATCCAACGGTAAAGAAGATATGCACATCCAACGGCTCTATGGGTTATGCGCCTAGACGTGCGCCTCCCGTGCCGCGTAGCGCCTTGCGCCTGGTGAGTCCAGGCCCGCGCCTTCTTGAACGCGCTGAGCCTAGCCTAGGCGAGGCGCAGGTGGTGAGCCTTAGCACGCCTTGCGCCTAGGCGCGCTTTTTATAACACTGGCCGTGACGGAGGCTTGCGATTGAGCTAGGTCTCCGTATGGTGGCTGTTGTTTGTGTTGGTAAAATGGTGGGTTGCCGGCGATGAAGTCCGGCAAGAGACGGAGGCCGCAACAATGATGGAGGCCGGCCGGCGACAAAGGATGTGGTGGTTCTCAGCTCTTGGCAGGGCCTTGGAAGGGTAGTCTTATGGGGATATCTTTGAGAAACAGATCAAACATTGGCTGGTTGTTAATGGTGCGGGCGCTGATGACAGAGAGTGTCGCCGATGATTGGGCGACGATGGGTTGAAGGTCAAATTTAGGGCGGCGAAAGGTCTCCCTCGATTAGGGATTCCACATGGAAGTGATGACGGAGGACGGGTGGTGACGAAGGCGATAAATGGAAGTGGCCGGTGTAGAGGCTGGTCGGCGACGATGGTGGCCGGCAATGGTCCGCTTCTTGGTCTGTGCAAGTCTGACCAACAAGAGAGAGGAAGAAACGACAAAAGGGGGGAGAGAATGTTTGACGGGGGAGTGTGTGCAAAGTTTGAATAAGGGGGGAGAGGAACGGATGGGGGGGCTGGGCTGAGAGGGGGAAGTGTGTGCAGCGGATTCGGAAGGAAGGGGGTGGGCAGGGCGGTGTTGGGGGTCTAATGGAGGGAGTGAAGAAGAAGGGCAAAAATGTCTTTTTTTTAAAAGGTTAGTCAACGCGTTTGTTGACCACGCCGTGTTAAAACTGATATTTTCCGTCTAACGTGCCCAATTTCCGTAAGTATGGGGGGTTTAGTGCTTAAGTTTGAAGTAGAGGGGGGAAAATCGCACACCGCCTATAGTACAGGGGGTCATTAGCTAGTTTCCCCAATATATAAATATGAGTACCCATTCTGTAAAAAAGCTACAAAAAATATAATTCTAAAAATTTGGGTAGTGATGGTGGTCCTCCCCCCCCCCCCCAACACACAACCCAAAATCCTCCCTCCCTCTGGTTATTCAGCACTGGTTTAGCTTACATGTGTTGGGAAGTCCTCGGACAAACGGATTACTTATATAAGCATCTCTTAGAGATTAACTACTTTTTTTTATTGTTGGCGGGTCTCTATGCATGTGTTAGGTGGAGTGCACCCTGATAATTGCATCGTTGTGCCTGGGCTGTGAGGGCTATCAACCACATTGATATTTCAATGTGCTCACCGGCGCATGACCTGAGATGTGGATCTTTTAAGGCACTTTAGCACAGGGTACTTGGCCTGGAGAGACTAACTAATCTTATAGTTTAGCGGCTTTATCTGTCTTTGATTTTATTGCTTGTTATATTGTATGCTTTAATAATGCGGCTTATCCTAATGAGTTTGATTATGTGTATTAGTAATGTAGTTAATAAATTATATCACGACAATAGTGCATGTACATATTAATAATAGTAATATACTGTAAGAATTTAAACATATAAAAAAACTAACCTTAATCTATGTTTCCTGTAATCCAGATATTTAGAATTTGAAATGAAGGTGGAGTAGGGAAAGAGAAAGAAAAAGATAGTGACGGCGGGTGGCATAAAAAGGGAAAAAAAAAACTCAACGGAAAGAAACTCTAATACATTAGTCTTACAATAGAGTAGCGTTCTCATAAATATATCAATAATGAGTACCATTCTATAAAAAAGTTACAAAAGGATTCCTGAAAATTTTAATCGCGACCTATGGTTGTGCCCCTCCCCGATTATTCAGCACTAGTTTAACTTACGATGTGTTTGGAAGTCCTCGACCAAACAGATTAGCATCTCTTAGAGATTCACTAACTATTTGATTGTTGACGGGTCTCTATGTACGTGTTGTCTGCGAAGAGACGACGAACTATTAGCTTAGTTAGGTGGAGCGCGCCCAGATACTTGCGTCGTTGTGCCTGGGCTGTGAGGGCTCTCAGCCACATTGATAGTGCAATGTCCTTATCGGCGCCTGACCCTGAAGTGTGGATCATCCAAGGCACTTTAGATGTGGATCATTCAATGTGCTCACCGGCGCATGACCTGAGATGTGGATCTTTTAAGGAACTTTAGTATAGGGTACTTGGCCTGGAGAGACTAACTAATCTTATAGTTTAGCGGCTTTATCTGTCTTTGATTTTATTGCTTGTTATATTGTCTGCTTTAATAATGCGGCTTATCCTAATGAGTTTGATTATGTGTATTAGTAATGTAGTTAATAAATTATATCCCGACAATAGTGCATGTACATATTAATAATATTAATATACTGTAAGAATTTAAACATATAAAAAACTAACCTTAATCTATTTTTTTTCCTGTAATCCAGAGATTTAGAATTTGAAATGAAGGTGGAGCAGGGAAAGAGAAAGAAAAAGATAGTGACGGCGGGTGGCATAAAAAGGGAAAAAAAAACTCAACGGAAAGAAACTCTAATACATTAGTCTTACAATAGAGTAGCGTTCTCATAAATATATCAATAATGAGTACCCATTCTATAAAAAAGTTACAAAAGGATTCCTAAAATTTTTGGTAGCGACCTATGGTTGTCCCCCTCCCCGATTCTTCAGCACTGGTTGAGCTTACAATGTGTTTGGAAGTCCTCGACCAAACGGATTAGCATCTCTCAGAGATTCACTAATTATTTGACTGTTGGCGGGTCTCTTTGTACGTGTTGTCTGCGAAGAGACGACGGTCTATTAGCTTAGTTAGGTGGAGCGCGCCCAGATACTTGCGTCGTTGTGGCTGGGGTGTGAGGGGTCTCAGCCACATGGCNGGTTCAATGTGCTGATCGGCGCGTGACCCTGAGTTGTGGATCATCCAAGGCACTTTAGCATGGGGTACTCGGCCTTGAGACTTACTAATCTTATAGTTTAGCGGCTTTGTTTGTCTTTGATTTTATTGATTGTTATTTTGTCTGATTCAATAATACGGCTTAACCTAATGAGTTTTATAGACCCACTAGACTATAGGCTTCTCAATCTCAAGCATTTACTATGACTATGTAGTTTTCGAGTACATCCCATGTCCAGGTTATATATATTCAGCCACATATTATTATTAGTCATTTAAAGAGGAGTAGTGGTGCCTGAAACCTCTATATGACTTATTAAACAACAGGTGTCTCTACGACTTGTCTCAAAACGTGAACTTGTTGTTTACGTCAGAAAATAGAATAAGTAGTTCCTTCTAGAATGTTGCTACTCATTCAAGTGGATGGATTATTGCCCGGTCATATAATCTGATGTAAACCTATAGGCTGCGTTTGGCGACAAGGATATGGATAAGGATAAGGACATGATAAGGGCGGATAAGGCCGGACAAGCTATACCGTCGGATAAGACCGGATAAGCAAGAAATCCTATCCAGCGTTTGGACCAAGTCCGGATTATAAGTCAGATATGCAATTTACAAAGTTATATATATATATATGTATATATAGATATATATGTATATATAGATATATATGTATATATATATGTATATATGTGTGTATATATATATGTATATATGTGTGTATATATATATGTATATATGTGTGTATATATATATATATATATATATATGTGTGTGTGTGTGTGTGTGTGTGTATATATATATATATATGTATGTATATACCTATATAGATTTATATTAATATACATATATATATATATATATATATATATATATATATATATATATATGTATATAGGTGTATATACATATATAGGTATATAGGTGTATATATGTATTTATACATGTTTATATATACATATATACATATATATAGGTGTATATATGTATATAGGTATATATATATGTATATATATAGGTATATAGGTATATAGGTGTATATATAGGTATATAGGTGTATATATAGGTATATAGGTGTATATATATATATATATACATATATATATATATGTATATAGGTGTATATATAGGTGTATATATGTATATAGGTATATATATGTATATATATAGGTATATAGGTCTATATATGTATATATATAGGTATATAGGTGTATATATAGGTATATAGGTGTATATATATATATATAGGTGTATATATAGGTATATAGGTGTATATATATATATGTATATATATAGGTATATAGGTGTATATATAGGTATATAGGTGTATATATATATATATATATATATATATATATATATATATCTGTATATAGGTGTATATATGTATATATATATATGTATATATATATATATGTATATATATATATATGTATGTATATATATAGGTATATAGGTGTATATAGGTATATATAGGTGTATATAGGTGTATATATATATATATATATATATATATATATATATATGTATATAGGTGTATATATGTATATATATACACCTATATACATATATATATATATATATATATATATATGTATATAGGTATAAATATATATATATACACCTATATACACCTATATACATATATACATATATATATATATGTATCTAGGTGTATATATGTATGTATATAGGTGTATATATGTATATGTATATAGGTGTATATATATATATATATATATATAGTTGTATATATATATATAATGTATATATATATATGTGTATATATCTATATATATATATATATATATATATATGTATATATATATGTATATAGGTGTATATATGTATATGTATATAGGTGTATATATATATATGTGTATATATATATATATATATATATATATATATATATATATATATATATATAAAATATAATATGAGATATAATTACACATATATACAGACGTATATATAAAAAATATTTTATATGACTTATAATGATGTAAAAGAAAGGAGATTAATTTTGTTAGATTGTGAAAGCATGTTAGAGTTGTGTAAAATATTGGAAAGTTTCAAGATATGAATAAGATATTGATTAGAATGAGATATAAATTTAAATTTATGGAGAAAGAGATTTGTTTTTAAGTGAGACATACTGACGTGTAAGAGAGAGAAAAATAAAATTTACATGATTGATTGAATGCCAAATGACATAATTTAAATTACAATGAAGATGATAATGATTATCCCTGGGATGACGAAGCCCTGGCTAATCTAGACAATTCTTTTAGCGGAATATAGATGAATACAAACAAAATAGAATATTTAAATCTTCAAACAGACAATAAAAGTTTAAAAATAATTAGAGAAAACCTAGATTATATGAAAGAAGTTTGTATGCAATATTCAGACAATTCTAAACAGAATGAAGCTAAAATAGAAATAATATTAGACATTATTGTTATTACTAGAGAAGATTATAGGTCTTCCTAAAGTCTGTTCTACATACCTAATAATATATCTACTATTGTTTTCTTGATCTAATGAATCTATTCGATGTCTTAGAAGTCTTTCTAAATAGTCATTCATTCTATTTGTATAAAAATCTAACTCAGTAGAGTAATTGAAATAAGCTTTGAGCGGATATCTAACAATTCTATGTCTGCCAGAATCTAAATTAATTCTAATTCTATTGTTAACAGTATTTATATGGTCTAGAGCAGAATAAAAATGGTTAAATTGTCTTGGATCTACAGCATATTCTTCATTGTCTTCAGTATAAGAACAATAAAATGTAGGATTCGCAGGTCTAAATAAATCACTCATGGCCGGAAAGAACAAATCCCAAGATTTTCTGATTTAGTCTACTTCGTTAAACCAATCGTCAATCCTTGCGGACCTGCCAAAGGCATACCGACGTCTGGTATCCGTAGATTAATCATTCAAAAGGGATTGGGTCCCCGGTTGGACCGTGATCCATTAAGGACGAAGTATAATATAGATAAAAACACAGCGGAATATTGAAAAGATTCAGAAAAGATAGGGCAAAAACTTAGATAGAGAGAGAGTCTTAAAAGAAGGATTTGATTTTTCAAAATTTCAGAATGCCTGGTAGATCTAGTCTAGATTAAAATTTCAGAATGCTGGGTTGAACTGTCAAAGTTTTCTATCAAGGTTCAAAACTCAGGGCATGCGTTAGTCTGCGGGCATTCAACGCCATCTTGGCTATAACCCTGAACGACTCGCTCCCACTATTATTTTAAACCCATAAAGAAGACTCTGGCAATTCGTTTTAAAAGCATAATCGATTTAGATCTAGGTAAACCTGAGGTAAGCACAATCATTTTTCAATACTAAATTAATTAAAGGAGTCTCTATTTCCCAAGTAAATGCCATATGGCTCTGATACCAAAATGGAGGGGGGTTTGGCCGGAAAGAACAAATCCCAAGATTTTCTGATTTAGTCTACTTCGTTAAACCAATCGTCAATCCTTGCGGACCTGCCAAAGGCATACCGACGTCTGGTATCCGTAGATTAATCATTCAAAAGGGATTGGGTCCCCGGTTGGACCGTGATCCATTAAGGACGAAGTATAATATAGATAAAAACACAGCGGAATATTGAAAAGATTCAGAAAAGATAGGGCAAAAATTTTGATAGATTCAGAGCAATCATAGAAAGGCATGAACCAACAGCTTTAGAAAATATAACAAATCACATAAATTTCCTACAAATAACTAGCGATTCACAAAGCACAGATTCTGATAGTTCTAGTAATGAAGACGTACCAAATAGCTTAAATCTCCCAGACTAATGGCAGATAGAAATCTAAACACGGAGCCTTACCAGGAACCTTTTAGCTTTGAAGACATGATTAACGACTTTAATGTAGATCAACAGACTACCATAGATTTATTAGAAATTTTTAATAAATATTATACTGCATTAGAAACAATAGATCATACCAATGAAAGACTTAAACACTACATAGACACAGACTCTATAGCATTAGTATATAACCCTTTATCGTTCTATATTAGATATTTTCTAAATTTAGACTTATTATTAGAAGATTTTGACATTTTCTTTCAACACCTTATAGGTTTTTACATACAATTAAAAGACCACCAGAATAATGCATTATATTATACTGAGTTTCACAGAAGATTAGAACATATAGATGCAAATACTCCCGTAGAGAACTTAAGAATACCTGAAGACATAACAGCTCAAATACAAAATAACTTAGATAGATTACAATTAGAATCAGACTTAGACTATGAAGATTATTTAAATTACAATGAAGATGATAATGATTATCCCTGGGATGACGAAGCCCTGGCTAATCTAGACAATTCTTTTAGCGGAATATAGATGAATACAAACAAAATAGAATATTTAAATCTTCAAACAGACAATAAAAGTTTAAAAATAATTAGAGAAAACCTAGATTATATGAAAGAAGTTTGTATGCAATCTTCAGACAATTCTAAACAGAATGAAGCTAAAATAGAAATAATATTAGACAAATTTAGCAAAATAACTACTGAGTTAGAAAAAATCATAATTACTATAGATAGACTTGAGAGACAAATTAGTAAAATCGAAGAAAATTTAAGGCATTATTTAAATATACAAGGATTAGAATATAAATGAATCATAGCAACGATTACGAAAATTATCCAGACTATAAAAAGGTTTTTATAGATCAAACATCATATTACCTAAGTCCAGCAGAGGGCTTAATTAAAAATACAGTAGGTACTCCTAATGAACTCACAAATAGAAAACAAAACAATGTTATTATAATGTTATTAATTAGATGTTTAGAAAAAATAGATATTTTAATACATAAAATAGATTTACTCCTAGAAAAACCTAAGGTTGAGACACAAATAGACGTAGAAAGTTTATGCAAAAAATTAGAAGATATAACAGTTGATAAGCCTAAAAAGAAATTTAAAAGCTCAGACAATTTAAAGTTTTTGGTATATGGCAAGCAATAGCAATATTTTAGGAAGAGGCAACCAAGAAGATAGAAGTAGAACAGAAGTTTTAGCTACTGAAACTAGAAGACGTAATGAAAACAATTTACAAAATAGAGTTCTTAGACTTTTTAGGACACCTCAAGCCCCTATAGCATCTTTAGAACAGATAATAGATATTGACAGACAAATAGAACAATTCAGACAAAACAGATTAGATTTAATATCACCTCAGATTTTATACCAACATCATTCTCAAGTAAGTCAGACTAGATTATTTATGCATTATAGAGAAACACAAAATAGATGCGTAGGAGAAGATGTAGCTAGTATAAACTTAATACACCCAGATTCAGAAACTGAATTAATTAGAGGAAATTTTAATTTAACACATATAGGTTTAATAGTTATAGGCATAAAAGGCTTAACTAGAAGAGACACAGGAGCTAAAGTATTCTTAGCTATAATAGATGATAGATTTTCTAGTGAACAGGCAATAATAGGAGCCATAGAAGTAGATATGAATAACAATGGTGGCATATTTTACTGTGCACCAGACTTTTGTATAAATACTAGAGATTTTGCAAAAAATATTAAAATTAAAATTATGACTAAAGGATATGAAGACTTTCAACAAGGCAAAAATCTTTTAATATGCACTACTTTTATAGGAAAGTTAACACAAAATAGTCAAGTAGGTTATAAATTAACCATAGATGACACTGCAAAGTTTATAATAAATAGAGGAATTAGATTATTACCACCCTATAGAGTTGATGCTTTAGAAAACTCAGGACAAGAATGGCAAGTAGATAAACTACTAGAAACAAGCTCAAACAATAGTATTATACCCACAGACAACTTTTGGTATAAGAACGCTTCAGGAAGAATGTGAGTTAGATTTACTAATTATATAGAATCAAATACGCATCTAGGAGACCAAGACATTCAAGAAGAAGAGTAAAGATGTATAGTTATAAAGACTTTGATATCTTAACAAACTTAAACATAAAAATCCTTAATCAATCCATAGGAACAACCTTTGTAGGAAAAGGATTAAATGCAGAACAATTACAAAAAATTTTAAGTATTACAGATAAGGAAGACAATTTAGATATATTTAATCAGCCAGAATATATTACAGAACCTAATTTAGATTTTACTATTCCAGACAGCTTAAAAGACTTAGATATAAGCTTTAATCCTTCCCATATAGTCCCAAGCATAGCCGAAATAGAACCTGAAATAGATTATAAAAAAGACTTAGATCAAAAGATTAATACAGCTATAGAAGAAATAACTAAAGTTAGAGAAAAACATAGAACTTTAGAAAATGACAATAATTTATTAATAAAAGAAATGGATAAAATATTAGATTTATATGACACAATTTCGGAACAAATAGAGACAGACTCTATAGATACTAAAATCACAACAAACAATGTTAAGTATAATCTAATGAACGAAGTACCCTATTTCCTTATGGAAGAAGGAGAAACTTCAGGCACAACTAATAATAGAAATGATGATGGAGGTAGATTCTATACAACGCAACCCAATGTAAGACCACGATATCCTTATGGTAATATACCAAGGAGAAGTGCAGACATAGAACATAATAGATCAGATAGACCTAATTATAAACCTAGAGGTAAAAGACATCCTTTAGAACAAAACTTTAAAATCCAAAAGGCAGCAGATCCTTTTATTTTAAACATAACAGCAGTAGATCCTCAGCAAAGAAACAATTATATACAAGTATGGAAAGATGCAGTTGTAGCAAACTTTATAACAAAACAATCAGACAATTTAGAAACAGGCGAAGAAATGATAAGATATATGATACAATTTTTAGGACCTATAGCTAAGGCTAATTTTGAAGAATGGCAAAAAACTTATCCAGACGATTTAAAACAAATGGCAGACTTAGGACCAAATCCTTATAATTTTGTTAACACTATACAATTAATTTTAACAGGTAGAAATCCTAATACAGGAGATACTATAATACAAACAGAGGCAGCTAGAAAGTTAGAACAAGTACATTTATATAGTTGGCATAACATAAAACCTTTTATGCAAGAATATTATTACTTTGCTTCACAAAGTGGAAATATTTATAAACCAGCTGTTATAGACAAATTCCTAAACAAATTACCAGGCGCTTTAGGAAGAGAAATATATGAAACAATTAAAAAGCTTAGCACTACTTATACACCTTCTTTAGGCACTGTTTTTGAATATGTTATAGACATATTAGTATCTAAATGCACTAATATACAGATAGCTAGACAATTAAAGAATGAAACTAGTTTTTGTAAAGAAATATACACCCCACAACATTATGGTCAAGAAGAATCTAGACCAAAGTATAATAAGAAGCCCCATATAAAATATAGGCAACCTAGAAAGACATATTACTTAAGAAAAAGTAAAGCTAGAAAACCTTTCTTAAATCCTAAACATGTTAGGAAATATGACACTAGGAGAATATACAAAAATAAAATTACTTGTTACTCTTGTGGAGAACCAGACCATTTAAGTTCTAATTGCCCTAGAAGACATAACAATAATAATTTTAAAGCAATGATAGTTAACAATACAAATGAAGACCTATTAGAAGTAGATGAAACACTTAGTGATACTGAAAGTATATATAGTATTAAATCAATAGAAGAATATATAGAAGACATCATTTCTATAAGTAGTGATGAAGAGGAAGAAAACTTTCCAATAGAAACAACAGACCAACTAGATACATTTATAAATTCTCTAAAGAATACAGAAATATACAATTTTATGTTTAAACCTTTAGCCGACAAACTAGCATTAGAAGAAGACTGTATACATCAATGGCAAATAGGTAAAGGTATAGACACAACACCTTGCTATATATGTAACTGGTTTCCTGCAATTAGAGTTAGATGCAAATGTGATATATGTCATATAGAAGCATGCGTAAAATGCATAAAACAAAAATATAACATAGAAATTACTAAAACAATAGAACATAAGACTTATACAGACACTTATTATGATAAGAATGTTAATAGAAGATTAGAATTCTTAGAACAAAAGGTGATTCAAATAGAAGAAACCTTAAAGCAAAGACATGAAGATGAATTAATTATAGGAAATAATAAGCAATTAATTCAACAGATACAAAAAGACTTTAAAATAGAAAAATTCTGTACTAAGGCAAGATTTAATAATCTTATAACTACTAGAGTACAAATAAGACATTATAATAAATTAACCGAAACAAATGCAATAATAGACACATCTTGCACTATAACTGTTATAGATCCTAGCTTAGTTAATAAATCACATATTAAGACATTTGAAGAACCCTTAATTGGTATAGGATTTACAGGCAACCCTATTAAATATTCTGAATATATTACAAATGCAGCAATTACCTTTCTTACACCTTGTAATACACAAAGCAAACCCTATTTTCTTAAACAAGCATTTTGTGCGCCTGTCGCACATTCTGAAGGCAAAATCATTTTAGGAATAAATTTTTTAATAAATGAAGACAATACTTTAACTATTACTAAAGACTTTATTCAAATAGCACAGAATGTTACACATACACCTATTAATATAGACACTCCATCAGAGTACGCTCAGAAGCGTGGTGGGGAATATACTAATATTAAAGGCAAAAATAAAATATGTGAAGATTGTAGTAATGGTAAGACAAATTGTTGCTTAACCAATATAGACATAGGAGATGAATGTTTAAAAATAGAAGACATAACAGAAGACGAAAACAACATAGATAATATAGATCTAGATATTTACAGCCTAGATAAAATAAGTTATAATTTAATAAACTACTTTACAAACAAACATGATATTCTTAGAGCCATAGACAGACTCCCATTTATAGGAGAAGATCCTATTAAACGATGGGATTTAAATCAAATATACTGTAAGCTAGATATTATAAATCCAGACTATATTGTTAAGACCGCTAATATAGAAGCAAGTAGTTTAGATACAGAAGATTTTAAAATGCACATTAAAGACTTAACAGAATTAAAAGTAATAAGACCAAGCCATAGTCCCCATAGATCTGCAGCTTTTATAGTTAGAAATCATGCAGAAATACTTAGAGGAAAAAGTAGAATGGTAATAAATTATAAAAGGCTTAATGACAATATAAAAGACGATAGTTATAATATACCTAATAAGACATTCCTTTTAAGCAAAATACAAGGCAAGAAAATATTTAGTAAATTTGATTGCAAATCTGGTTTTTATCAAATCAAGATGTGGCCAGAAGACATTAAATGGACAGCATTTACTACACCAGAAGGCTTATATGAATGGTTAGTCATGCCTTTTGGTCTTAAGACAGCACCTAGTATCTTCCAACGTAAGATGGATGATATTTTTAGGCCTTATAATAATTTTATCCTAGTATACATAGATGACATATTAGTCTGTAGTAAAAATGAGACAGAACATTTGTCCCATTTAGACTTAGTTTTTAAACTTTTTGACAAACATGGTTTAATCCTTAGTAAAAAGAAAGTAGAATTATTTAAAACAAATATAAAGTTTTTAGGAATGGAAATAGGTAATGGCAAGATAAAATTACAAGAGCACATAGCTAAGAAGATTTTAGATTTTCCAGACAAATTAGAAGGATTAAAACAAATCCAGGCATTTTTAGGCTTAGTTAATCAAGCTAGAATGTATTTTAAAGATCTTAGTAAATTAATAGGTCCATTATACAATAAGACTAGGAAAAATGGACAAAGGCATTTTAACACAGAAGACATTAGATTAGTTAAAACTATAAAAGAGAAAGTTAAACAACTACCAGACTTATATTTACCCCTAGACACAGATTATCTAATAGTTCAGACAGATGGATGCAAAGACGGTTGGGGAGCAGTCTTATACTGTAAACCAAATAAATATAGTAACAAAAAAGAAGAAAGAATATGTAGATATGCTAGTGGAAAATACAAAGAAAGCAATCAGTATTTGACAAGCTTAGATTACGAATTATTAGCTATAGTTTATGCCCTAGAACATTTCAAAGCACTATTAATTTCTAAATATGAATTTTGTATTAGAACAGACTGTGAGGCCATAGTTAGATATAATAAAAATAAAGACACCAGATACACTAATAGGTGGTTAAAATTTATGACCTCATTAAGCAATTATAGAATAGATAAAATAGAATGGCAACACATTAAAGGAGTTGATAACTCCATTGCTGATTTATTATCCAGAAAAATTCTATCTTGAGATAACATCAGACAAATAGATAGACTTTTATCTTATACAATTTTATAGAACCAGACAATCTTTTATTTGCAGATGGCATCTTCTTCAGCATCTTCATCCGCACAGACAAGACAAAGCCAGGCTAACCAGGCAAACCCTGTTTTTCCAACTCAATTTATCAGCTATGTTGATAATTTTGGCCGAAACAGGATCAATTATAATGGCAATAATTTAGAAGTTTTACATGCAGGCTCTAGATTTCAGGTAAAAGATCACAAAATTGGTCCTTTCCCTGTTGATCAGAGAACCCTCCTAGATAATTTATGGCAATCCTTTATTAAAAAAGACAATGGATGGTTTGTCAATACTGTTAATGCTTTGGCAAACTATTTTCATAAAATTAGAGACTCTAAAAAATACAATTTTTATTGTGTTTTTAAAGGCACTATTCCAGGCATTTACAAAAGTTATCCTGAGGCAATGGTTGGCGGTGTAGGGAATGTAAAAGATCCTTGGTATAAAGGAACTATAACATTTCAAGAAGCTACCACCCTTATGCAGACACATTATGGCCCAAATTATTATATTAGCCCAGATTGTCAAGACAGATCTCTTTCAGACACTTTAGCAGACTGTGAAAATTGCTGTACTTTAATTAGACACCATAACATTTTAAAATCTAGAATAGACCATTTACTTTTAGAAAAATCGCAATTTGACATCCAAGTAGCTCAGCTTAAGGCACAAATACAAGTTTTAGAATTAGAGGCAAATGACTGGAAACAGAGATATACTTCTCTCCTTTCCACAAAGCAACAGGCAAGCAAACCCAGTGTTTCGGGTAATAAAGGAACACCTAGTCCAGATTCACAGGCTTCTGGTAAAGACAAATCAAGTCCTGTTACAGTTGGTAATTTACTTAAAATTACTGAAAAACCCATGTGCTCGGGAGAAAAAGCACCTAGTCCAGTATCACAGGCTACTGGTAAAGACTCCTCAAGTCCTGATATAGTTGGTGTTTTACTCAAAAACACTGAAAATCCTTTGAATATGGGAGAACATATTCCTAGTCCAGTTCAACAGGTAACTGGTAAAGACTCATCAAATCCTGAGACCCCTGTCCATTTGGGAAAAATGGAATTAAGGAAATTAAAAAGTAAGAAGGCAAAAAGACAAGCTATGGCAATTCAAAATCAAGTAGCCAAAGTTTTGGCCGAACTCGTTAACAAGACACTGACAAGCAAGACAGAGACATCTACAAGCAATTTTGAAGACTCTATCTTTCAAGATGCTCAAAGACAGAGCCCTAGCATTATTGCTTCCTCTAGTGATTCATCAGACAAAGATCAGACTCAGGAAGATTCAAATGATAGACCCCATAAAAAATAGAAAGCTATGCAATAAAGACAATCAAAGTCTTTGATTTCAGACAGCAGCAAAATCAAGGACTCTCGACAGCAGGCATCTCTCCTTTCAAATACAAGACAAAGGCAAAAGCAAGACGTGACTCCATCATTAATTTCAGGGTGAAGACTGCATTATTGATCTACAACGCAAGGCATCTACTTTCAAGACGCACTATCAAGACAATAGGACCCACTTAAGTTGAATTATCTGCCCCTTATCTTTTCCAGACAGATAACGTCGGCAGAAAAAGACAATGTAAACTTAGCAGCTCAGCATCTTTTAGATTCTTAGGCTACTTTTATTTAAAGTTCGTAATAATGTAGTCTAGAAAGTTTTTTCGTCATTTTGTACAGATGTAAAGCATTAGTCCTTTAGGATCCTGTAGTTAGCTTTTTCTGCCTATATAAACTAAGGCAGAGTTCATTTTGTAAGAGTGTGAATACAAGTGCGAATGCAAAGCAATCCTTTGAAGAGCAATACTATATTCTCTTTCTGCTTCATGCAATTTCACTTCTCTCTGTAAATCATCCAATCCTTCAGCTCAAGTACTCAGCAATCTTTATTGCAAGTAAGTTCATTTTCTAAACTTGTTTAGAATTCTGGGGTGAAAACGCTCGATGGCGAAACACATTCTATGAATTGAACAGGAACATTTCTAAGTCTGATATGACTAAAAACATCCTAATAATGTTTTGATTCAAAATCATATGGCATTTACTTGGGAAAGAGAGACTCTTTTAAAATTTTTTGTTTTGAAAAATGATTATGCTTACCACTGGTTTACCTAGATCTAAATCGATTATGCTTCTAAAAGAATTGTTAGAGTCTTCTTTATGGGTTCAAAGCAATAGTGGGAGCGAGTCGTTCAGGGTTATCGCCGAGTTATGGCATTGAAGACCCGCTGACTAACGCATGCCCTGAGTTTAAAACCTTGAAAGAAAACTTTGGCAGTTTAACCTAGCATCCTGAGATTTGATCTAGACAAGACCTACCAGGCATCCTGAAATTTTGAAAGATAAAATCTTCTTCTAAGACTCTCTCTCTATCTAAGTTTTTGCCCTATCTTTTCTGAATCTTTTCAATATTCCGCTGTGTTCTTATCTATATTATACTTCGTCCTTAATGGATCACGGTCCAACCGGGGACCCTATCCCTTTTGAATGATTAATCTACGGATACCAGACGTCGGTATGCCTTTGGCAGGTCCGCAAGGATTGACGATTGGTTTAACGAAGTAGACTAAATCAGAAAATCTTGGGATTTGTTCTTTCCCTCACCATTTAAAATTTAGTCAAAAATATCATAAAAGCTAATCTTGATTTTATAAAAATATCATATTAATAACTCCACTTTAGTGTGTGCCACGATAACTTGTTAGTACTATATATAAAGAGAATGGTCATTTTGGTATAATACATATTTTAATGTTACAAAATTATCTATCTAAAATAATGACGTACGTCACTCGATTTTAAAAAGTGACACAAAATAAAATTTTAATAACTACCTATATGGACATGTTTCGTTTCTCAATTTAAAATTTATTTTATTGAATGCTACAATAAACCCT